>JAFIRS010003993.1:0-105107 GCA_018342105.1 Gonioctena quinquepunctata | reverse complement strand
GTTTATTGTTTCGTCTGATGCTTTGGTGGTATTGATGTAATCTTTGAGTAAAAGTAAACCGTGCCAAGTATCAAATTTCGTGTGGATTCTCTTCAACGTCTCCCATATATCTTCTGCCGCTTTACAGTCCATAAAGTCATCAAGACTATCATTATTCACTAATGCCCGGTATTTTCACCTCCTCTTATACTAGGAATAAATTAACCAATGGTAAGAATGTGCTTTTGTTTTATCAGTAAACGTTGAAGAAAAGCATATTCTAACCATTGGTTAATTTATTCCTAGTATAACCGGAGGTGAAAATACCGGGCCTAACAAATATAGAACAGATTTGGCACTATGATCTTTCTTTTTGTTTTCTTCAACCTTTAAAGCGTTTTCGTCAAAACCAGGCTCAATGGCTTCCCATAGGTTTTTCACTTCCAATATTCCCTGCGCTCTCATTGACCAATATCGGTAGTTCTCGGAGTTTAGCTTTTCAACTTTCAAATCATCCATACTTCAGATGTTATCTTAATCTCAACTCAAGTCTACGTCTTACTTCCTTCGTCTAAATATATTTTGTCACACAATGGTCAATACACTTTTTTGATCAGAGCCCTGGGCCCATAACCTGTTGAAACTGTGCAGTGTATCAACTAGTTTCGTAGTTAAATACGATTTCAATCGAAAAAGTAAATCAGTAATGACTTTTTATTTGCATGAAAAACTGACAAAATACAATGACACTTGTCACTCCACTTTCATCAAAATATAACACATATATAGGGTTAATCAGAGATCTTGATAAAAATATTTAACAGGGCGAATCAACTACTTCCAACAATCGCTTTCGAGTTGGATACCAGTCCTAAAAGTGTCAGAAGAATTTTGAAAAAAATACTCGATATTGGACGCATGAGAATCAGCATTTATCAAGACAGGGGAATTTCCAAGAACGTTTTGGCTTTAATGTATGGCTAGGAGTATTTGAAAATCGAATAATTGGTCCCATAATATTTGATGGACCTTTGAATGGTGGTAGATACCTAAGTTTCCTCAGGAATGAAATTGAATATTATTTACAAGATTTACCCCTGAATCTGGAAAATCGACTGTTTTTTCAGCAGGATGGTGCACCTCCGCACAATAGTAGGATAGTGACGGATTACCTTCGTGACTGATTTTGGGAAATGTGGATCGGAATACATGGTCCTGTTAGGTGGCCTGCAAGATCACCTCAACTCCTTCAGATTTTCTTATTTGAGGTCACTTGAGAAACATACCCAACGACCCGCGATGTCCTAGAATTAGACAAGCCATTCACAAAGTATAACGCCTCAACAATTGAACAATGCTATTCGAAATACCGCGAAATGAGTTCGAAAATGTTTGGATGTTGATGGTGGACATTTCGAACAGCTATTATAAGATTTCTTTTTTTTCATTTTGTCTCGTTATTAATTAAATTGTGAGAGAATACCTAATTGTTATTCCTTTGATCACATTGCCATTTGAACCTAGGCTTTGAGCCTTCGAGCTTTAGGAGCTCTATCGGTTGGATGAAATATTGACCAGATCTCCGTAAAATAACTCATTTCCATTATCAATCCGATCAATTCAATAATGTATTCAGTGACTAACTGACAATAGGCCTTTTCAGTTAGATGATTTTTCAAGGCGCATGCGCTTGTTTTGAGACCCAAAGTCTGATCGACTATTGGGGAAGTGAATAGCCATTGGTTAGTTTTGAAATAACAATGTGAGATTGGCTTAGTTCAAAATTAGCGGTATTTTCACATTATATCAACAGCCAACTTCATGACAAATGCACACCTGCATACATTGGCGTTCGTAACTTTCTTTGTAGGTTGAGTACTTATTACCCATTTTATACCGCCAAAAACCTTTCATTCGTAGATAAAATAATGTACACGAATATTTTCTAATGGTGAGTTTTTTTCTCCATGTAAATTCAAGTCAACTATCCATAGGAAAACTCGAAAATATTTTATTTCCTTTAAAAAAAAAATTCGCCGTCAATGCCGTTGGGTCTGACAGGTAAACAGAGTTGGTCATTTGTCATCTAAATGAAAAAGCCCATTACAGATTATCGAAACGTCAAAATGTGATTTGTGGTCCATAGCCACCTTATTAAATTATTGTTATTGAACCGAGAAGATACTTAAACTTATTTCAATTCATTATTGTATTCGTATTGGTTATTCACAAAAAATGAGAGTTGAAATGGATGGATACCGGTGATACTTTCGATGATGTCAGAGTACCATTATGGTACTATTCGAAAAACTGGAGTTTCGAGTAAAAAAAGTTTTGTTTACTTTTTTGGCACGTATTTCGAACCACAATACTATTTTAATCAAAAATGCGATAAGGTAGCATTATTTTGATCATTTGGAATAATTTTAGAGTTGGCTCTCTGACAAATGAAATATCAACTATAAGGTATCATTGGATTCAGATAATTATGAAGATTAAAAAAATGTAATAATATATAGGGTGTCCCATTTGGAAATCTAAAGTTGTTTTTTTTCCAAATATGTTAAAAAGTGCCGTCTAGTGAGCATATTCAATGTTCTAAATTTCAGAAATATAGCTAGAGTTACAAAGGAGAAAAGGAGAAAAGGAGGATGTACCATGAGTCTGTGCCACACGGTATACCGGGATATATAGAAACGAGCATGTTTTTTTTTCATTCAAAGTATTCTGATATTAATTTAACCATCTGTTAAAATCCAATATTTAATACCCACATTTCATGCTAGACAAAATGGGTGAGTAATAACGTGGAAGAAAGAAATGGCAACAAACAAAAGACATTGTACACAGAGAAAACATGAATAGACTATCAATAAAATGGAAGGAGAATTGAAAAAACCGATGGCGCGGCCAGTCGGAAAGGTAGATTTCAGAATTTATTTAGTGAATCTGAAATTGCCATCAATCAAGCTAACGAATAGAACTGATATTTATTTAAATAGTTTAACTTTGAAACCGATAAATGTGAAAATACAACGATGTTCTGTTTGTCGGCGGAGGAAATCAAATAGTATCTGAACGATACGGGCGATTGAACCTCAAATGAAAGGAGCATGACCTATAGTTTGGTACGAAAATAGAAGATTGAGAATAGTTAATTTTCCAATAACCGCCATATTGAAACCCCAATAAAGTGTTGTGGGTGCGATGGGTACATCAATAAAAAAGTACTGCAAAATCGGCTATAACAATGAAACATACCGGCAGTTTCCACTGAATATGCGAGCACACAGAGAAATTGACTATATATCTGTCTGGGGACTAGCTACTGGATCAATTTGGATTATAGAACTTCCTGTAGAGAGACATTCCAACAAAATTAAATATTGAGAGTGGCAAATTTGTTGATTTTGAAAACATTAATATATATATATATATATACAGTGTGACCCATTTAAAATCGAACCACCCCTGTAAAATACGCATTTCTCAGTCATTTTCAATTTTTTTTTTAAATTAAGCATCAAAAACTGTATCTTGACACAAATTTTCATAACTTTAGTTTCATTTCCAAGGCACTCTATGGTTTTTTTCTTCGTTAAAAACGGCAAAAGTTCATTAGGCAATTTTTGTTTTGAAATTTGACTACACCACTGGATTCGTAGTCGTTATAAATGAAAACCATGAGAATTTCATAGGAAAATATTATTTAACAACGAAGTTACAACAACTTCAATTCTGGAAACAAAGTATTTGATATTAATTTTCATTTAGATTATAGACATATTTAAAATCTGGCAACACTGCCGATACAAAGTAGAACACCAGTGAATTTGTAGAGCGAAAATCCGAAGTCAATAGCTCATTCCGTTCTACAGTTATATAACTCCTGAAATTATGGTAATGTGAGCGATTTGTGGTGGAAGCGATTTTGTAATGAAAATCTGACTACGCCACTGGATTTGTGAATTATATTCCCTTAAAATCATTTATTTAAGTTTAGGTTATAAGGGTTTTCGAAAATAACAGAAAATTAAAAATTCATTTTCAAGTTATGCAGTCTTCCATAGCCAATAAAAACGAAATGAACCGAATCAAGTTTTAAAGTATCAAAATTATTTATTCAATAATAAAACAGAAAGCATGACAAAAAATGTTCCTTTTAAATTCTGCAAAACTAAACTAAAACAAGCTTTTAGAGAAGGTATCAATGATTTGAGGAGAGCCGAACTAATACATTGGGTATATGTATTGTACTAAATCAATAGTAGGCTGTGATTTAGTACACCACAAATGGCTCACATTACCATACTTTCAGGAGTTATAACTGTAGAACGGAATGAGCTATTGACTTCGGATCTTCGCTGTACAAATTCACTAGTGTTCTACTTTGTATCGGCAGTGTTGCCAGATTTTAAATATGTCTATAATCTAAATAAAAATTATAATCAAATACTTTGTTTCCAAAATTAAAGTTGTTGTAACTTCGTTGTTAACCGATATTTTTTTATGAAATTCTGATGGTTTCCATTCATAACGACTACGAATTCAGTGGTGTAGTCTAATTTGAAAACAAAAATTGCCTAATAAACTTTTGCCGTTTTTGACAAAGAAAAAAAACCATAGAGTGCTTTGGAAATGAAACTAAAGTCATAAAAATTTGTGTCAAGATTAAAAAAAATATATTTTTGAGATTGACTGAAAATGCGTATTCTACAGGAGTGGTTCCATTTTAAATGGGTCACACTGTATATATATGAAAAGCATCAAATTATAGATAGTGACACCTATAATCTGTGCGGTGAAGCTAAGACCTCTTTCTCTCTTATATATATATATAAATATATATATATATATATATATATATATGTATAAACAGCTCGTTGTTCCCTCCGGGAGAAAGTTCAGGCGGACTAACCTCCGGGGTATCGGTTTGAATTATGTCAAAAAAAATATCATATATGTGGTGAGGGGGACATATTGCATAGGTTTATCAAGAGAGGGGTAACGATTTCTGACCCAAAATTTATATATGCATATATATTATTTTCATCTGAAAAACAATGCGTTGTTCCCTCCGAGTGATATATGCAAATGAAGATTCGATAACTTAGTTACCTCCAGTTATATTGCCATTCATCGGAGGGTAGTATGTTCTATTTCATAAGCTTTTATTCAGTTTCACTTATTAGTTAGTTCATTTGTTAGTTTGGGTCAAATCTCTTAAGTGAATTTTGACTGACTTCTAGTCGTCCGATTAGTTCGAAATTTGATGAGTGTTCATAATTCCGTGACAATGCATTATGGAACTTTTGCTAGAGAAAAAACAAAATGGCGGCTCTAAGATGGCGGATGACATTTATAATTATGGCCAGATTTGATTCAAACTTGGTATGTGGGGGTTTTCAAGGTCGGAGATTATGAATTTTTTGTCAAAATTAATAAATTTAAAATGGTGGCTCCAAGATGGCGAACGAGTTTTGTGATTATGGTTCAATTCGGTTCAAAATTGATATGTCGGGGTTTTCGGGGTTGGAGATGATGTAATTTTTGTCAAAATTCATAAATTCAAGATGGCGGCCCCAATAGGGAACGGTTTAGTGATTATGGTCATTCGATTCAAAATTGGTAGCGGGGGTTTTGGGTGGAATTATGAATTTTTTGTCAAAATTATGAATTCAGGATGTCGGCCCCAAGATGGAGGACGACTTTTCTGATTATGGTAATCTTTTATTCAAAATTGGTATGTAGGGTTTTCAGGTTGGGAGATTATGAATTTTTTGCCAAAATCTATAAACTCAAGATGGCGACTTCAGGATGGCAAACGAGTTTTGTGTTTATGGTCAGATTCTATTCAAAATTGGTGTGTGGGGTCGGAGATCATCATTACTTTCAGCTCCAAACTTACAGGAAAGATACCTTGTAATAACGATGCTCTATTAGAAATCAAAGGATTAAGGCGAACTAACTAAAAAGCAAAAACTAAAATAACTTATAAGAAACCTTTCTAAGACAAGCTTTTATTTAAGCTGACAATGATTTAATTGTTTTTTGTTGAAATATTTGAGTTTGAAAAGCTTGTCGCGTGAATTGTAATAAAATTAATACTTCGACAAGTTGTTATTCACCAACCAATCACTGCCGAATCAAATTAATTGGAACCTATTTTTATGAACACTTCGTGCGACAAGCTTTTTGAAACGAAATAATTCAACAAAAAAATAATTAAATCATTGTCAGCGATGACATAAACTTATTTTATAAGCTTTAGTACACGGCTTATATAAAAAGGATTTTTTTCAATATACTTACCTAAATATATTCTAGTTAAATAACCATTATTATATTATTATTTTCACACTGATTGGCAATGGAATAAAGTGGAAGATTTAATTTTTAATCTCATTTAATAACAAATTTTGAATAAAGTTCAAAGTTTCACAAATTTGAAATAGTTCAACAAAAACGCAGACCCTGCTGTACTGTTGCTTTTATTACAGTTATTTAGTCTAATAAAAACATGCTTCTTGATTGTTGAAACTTCTTAGGCAGACCAAGTTGAATAGGAAAGTTGAATAAATACACCACGCATGAAAATTTAATGTGTGCAATTTGTAATAGGATTTGAATTTTATTCAAGTATAACTTCCATTCTCTAACGATCAACATTAATGTTCTTTTTTACATATATAATAATTATCATATTGCATTAACACTCATATTCAGACTTTCCAGAGAATTTCCAAAAAAATACTAACTCGCATGAAAACGTTAGAAATTAGTACGCTCATTTTCAAAAATCGAGAAGAGTAGGTAATTGGAAATTACAAATTACAAAATGGGTGTGAAGTTAGCCACATTTACAAGAACACTGAGAAAAATAAAATCTCGATTTTTTCCTTTTCCGTTTTTTTACATGGATTTTTATTCAGTTAGGGACGTGAATATACTATTATTTCCAGTTTCAACTGAAGGTGAGAAAATTTGATCAGCTTGATGAATAAGTTCGATTTGAGGAAGTGGAATAGTGGTGAGGTTATTTAAAAAAATCACAGACGCCACAAATGACTTTGTACACCGATGTGCTTGGCATATGTCATTGTTGTTGGCATTTTCCTAATTTTTCACATGGCGCCAGAACTTTCCAGGCTGTCAAAGTGGGTTAAATTGGGGTTGATATAATTTGAAAATACACAGATGCCGCAAATGGCTTTCTACAACTTTTGCACATAATTGAAGTTGTACACCTGTGCCACGTTATAGTTTGCCACACTCGCAAATGAGGTGGAACAAGGGAGTGGGAGTTGTTCAGATATTTATTGAATAATATATGATACAAAATACCTAAAACAAATTGATGACGTAACTAGTTTAAGTCGATGTATATTAAATCGCTTCAATATAAAATAAAAATATTCTGGCATTCCATCAGAGACGAAAACCGTTTTCACCCCAAAGAAGTCCTAAAAAATTCTGGCGTGATGAAGAGAAGACCAATATCTATTGTATATCAAGCACGAAGGTGTATAAAGCCATTTGTGGCCTCTGTGAATTTTCAAAATATAACAACTTCCAACCCCCCCTTTGGCGGCCTGCAAGCAACATCGGGTGCGTTCAGTACGTGGACCCAACAAGGAACGAGCGAGTTAAAACGCCCCAACAACTGTAGCGTAGTAGCTTATTTGCAGCTGCAGGCGTCTTATCAGAAAGAGCCCGAGATAAGACGATAGATATGCCGTCCTTCGGAGGGGACGTTATAGATATTGAGCTCGTTAAGGAACCCTACCTCTGAAATAACAGAGGATTCGACAAAATCTCCCGTTGGGAGGGGAGTGTGCTCACCGGCATCGGTGTTTAGCCCTGGTCGCAGAAATAGGCCGGCGTTAAATAAAGCAATAAAAAAATAGCAGAAAGATGTACAAGGCCATTTTCAAATAATATCAACCCTTGTTTTCACCCCCTTTGGCGGCGTGGCAAATTCTGGCGCCATATAAGTGATGAAGGAAACACTTATAACAATAACATATGAGAAGCAGAAAGGTGTACAAAGCCATTTGGGCGTCTGTGAATTATTTGAAATAACTTCACCATTCCACTTCTAAAATCGAACTTATTCATCGGTCTGAAAAAAATTTCTCACTCTCAGTTGAAACTAGAAATCTCAGTATATTCACGCCCCCAACTAAATAAAAACCTATGTTAAAAAACGGAAAACGAGAAAGTAAAATAATCGATATTTTATTTTTCTCAGTGTACTTGTGGATGTGGCTAACTTCGGATCCGTCATCATTATCCAGAAACGTACTGTAAAACCATAGTAAACAACTATTAGGACTGTTCCCATTCACAATATCAAAAATAAACCGATATGGATTTTCATTAAAACAACTAATGAGATTCACTGATAGGAGATCATATTAACTGAAATCACCCAACTACCAAAAAAAATATTTAACTCTCAAGTGTGTTCAAATGAAGGCTTGTTTCAATTCTTATATATATTTTTCATCCATACCTTTCAGTGATTTCGAGAATATACAGGGTGTTACTTATTAACTAATTTTACCGTTTAAAAATTATTCTCTTAAATAAATTGTTGTTTATAGTTACATGAATTGGTTTTTCTCGTAAGTAAGATGCAAATGAATAAAGTTGATTTTTTTATGCGAACGTCAAACTAAAAAATATCAAGAGACCAGATTTGCTCGTAAAGGAATGAGAATTTCTCTTTAAAATGATTCAGTGAAAATCCCGCATGAACGCCACTGGCAAGAATAAAAAATTATGTCGTACAGCAGAAAATGCCTTTTGAAGCATAGAAGATGCGTACACGTTTCACAAAAAAATCTAACGTCATACCAAAGTTATAAAAATTATTTTCTTAAAACAAAAGTTAGGACCTTCAGGTCAGATGAAGTTTTTTTCTCAAAATTACCAAACGAATAACCTTCTTCAATATAAGCATGTTATTAAGAAACACCCTGTATATGAATTATTTCCTCCGAATGATAGCCAATACACTTACTCAACAGTTTACGTGAAGGAATACCGAGCATTCTGATAAAACACATATCCAAATTTTGAATAGATTCTGACCATAAATCACATAACTCAAATTGATGAATTTTGCATAGGTATTAACAATCTTATACCCCCCCAGATAACAATTTTCACTACATTTCAACCATGAATCAAAAATCAATCCACTACCTTGAAATGTTCAATGTTTGATAAAAAAACTTATGAATTCCAACCACAAAAACACCATACTTATTACCGAAATTGAACAAAATCCAGCCGAAAATCACAAAATCAGAAATATAACCCAAATTTCCTCGGAAGAAATAAGCGCAATCCAGAACGGGAAAACTGTATTTCACATATTTTATGTGCTAAGGAGTAAGGAGGGAAGTACGTGTGGCAATTTGCGCGGCATAAAAGCGACACTAGCGCTGGTGGCAAATCGCTCAACTCAGCGACTGAATCTAAGGTTATACATCACTCGGAATGACCTCCATGCATTTTTTCGCAGATGGATAGAGATGGCATAGTGATCACCAGTAGTGAAAGATTATATGAGATTCGTAGTTACCTCCGATATCGGAGGTAAGAAAGGTATATATGAGGGAAGACGTTCGGTATATATGTATTTTGGAGGTAGCAACGAAGGGTGAATAGGTATATATATATATATATATATATATATATATAATATATATAAATAAATAAATAAAGATCTTCTACAAATGAGAGCAGAAATGCATAATTATAAAATATGGAGTAAAAATATGATCAAAGCACGAAAACATCATCACGCAAAATATGAAGAATGAAATTATTTCTAAATTCGTTGGTATTCGCATTTATAACCTACTGCCAAATGACATGAAGATCTTGTCACCTCATAACTTTTTTATGAGAGAATTTGTTCTTCACCGTAGATGAATTCACACTTAGAATTAACAATGCGCGATTGTGTTTATTTTTTACAATTTTATTTTTAAATGTTCTTGTATCTGTGCGTAGTGTTGCCATGTCTTCTATATAATTATTTATCATTCAAAGTCAATATTTACATTATGTTCGAGTACCTATATGTTTTTTGAAATGTTATTTTCAATGTGAAATGTCTTTTAATGACATTTTATGCACCGTCGAATTTTTTTATTATACTAGATAGTTTTATTGGTCCACTACGGAAAATTCTCTTGTGACTTTAATTGTTTCTTTGTATCTATCAGATTGTGAAAGTATAAGGATTTCATGAACTTTCCCCATTCACACCATCAATATTTATTAGAAAGCGAATAAACTTTGTGTTACTACTCCTGGGATGTTATATTGACTTCTGCTCCAAGAGACCAATTTTCCATACAATTCCTTCACCACGGCAGAATATGTTGTTATTGTGTTGTCATAACTCTTATTCTCCTTGTTACTCAATTGAGTAAAGATCCCAGCCCCCAGAACTATATAATTCTAGCATAGCTAATATGTTTTCAATAAATGTGTAATATGTAGTTGAAAGCGGTGCCCTTTTACAGATAACATATATAAAACAAACATGAAAATCTTTTCCTTTTACGTTAAAGTAACACTGCTGATTTTTCATATATGTTTTACACAATATAACAAAAAACCAACATCGTGATTGCCAGACGCTTCCCGTGATCCCTAAATTTCGCCAGACGCTTTGAAGCTCGAAAAAAAAGCCTGTTAATATTCATTATTTGGATGACTTCTTTGAGTTCTGTTGTGAGTGGCGAGACCAATCCAAGGCATGTTCAGTCCTGAGAGTGATGGGTGGACTCTAGAAGAGAACCAGTATGATTTCAATTGATTCGATGGTGATCAATTACCAAGTTTTGTCAGTGAATCACTTCAAACTGCATCAGGTATTTTACTTTCACCTTGAATTATTTCCATATATTCGCAACTTAACTAATAAATTTGTTTTCAGAGATGAATTAAATACCGATGCACATGATGGTGATGATTATTTCAATATTCAATTGGAAGATAGGCTTGATGATAAAACACAAAAAAATTAGTTTGATAACAAAGATTAATAGTCGATAATATAATAATTCATAAATAATATTTTTTTACTTATAACTTTTTATATTTTCATCCTTCATGTATAACCGTTATAAGAAAAAGGCAAAAATGAATTATCATTTCATTGAATCTATTGTTTGTTGAAGAATATTAATTTTCATAAATATACCCATTAAAAAAATCTTCATTGCGCAAAAAAATGCGCGATGAAATTAATTGTTTTTAAATCTTTTTCGCGTGTAAATTAAACAAACTAAAATATAAATTTGCGATTTCAACACAGCTTGGTGCTACTTTTAGCATACATCTATGCTACTTTCATTATACACGATTTATATTAAATGTGAAGCACGATTTTTCAGTGTGTACTTTTACATTTAAAACCGAAATTTCATAAAACATCGATTTTTCAAAAGTTTTATTCAACCAAATTTATTGAATTAAAATTAATTTTATAATTAGGCATTAAAATTTTATCGAATAATCATTAAAAAATTACAATAAGACAAATAAACAACTTGAATTTCATGAAGCTGTCTAATTAAAACTAAGTAATGCTCTCACTCGCCCTCATATGCATAAATAATGCCGTCGCGTTCATACAGCGGAACTCTTATCGTGTGTGGGGGGATGTAAGACTCCTCGGATTGGTTTGGCCGCCTACAAAAGATCTCAATAAGTAGGTGCCCCAATTTTTTATCGAGCTTTGGAGCGTCTGGCGGAACTCAGGGACCTCGGAAAGCGTCTGGGAATAATGTTTTAATAATATTGTGTAAAACATATATAAAAATCAGTTATGTTACTGTAACGTGAAAGTTATTTGTGTAACAAGTGTGTAAAGTGGCCTTTTTTGAGGAATGTGAATATTGTCGCAAGAGCCGAAGGCGAATGTGACAATCACATGAGTTCAAAAATGCATTTTTCCACGAATTGCATACAATATTTTTTCTAATGCCGTACATATTGTCCACTAAGATTAGAAACACAGAAGCTACTTTACGCCCTAGTGTGTAAATTAATAAATGCACATCTTATGCACATACATTTATTTGAAGTTTACAACATATTTAACTCTTACAAAACAAAATAACAAATGAAACAATGCTCAATGAATTAGCATTTTATTTGTTAGAATTATTAATTGAAAGTGCAATAATCACAACTACCAAAATTTTTTAGTTTGAAAAATTTTGTGACATTATTTCTGTTACTCTAGTTTGAGTAATGAGTGATTCCACAAATTCTCTATTAGAGTCGTAGTTGTCAACACTAAAACAGTAGAAAAGGGGAACATTCTCAATTGAATATTCAATAGAATTTTTTTCCAGTGAATTGAAAAAAAATCCATAGTAGAAATTAAGTTATTTTTTGTGAATGTCTAACAGAAGACAACTACTTCCCTGACTGAAGCCACGCTGGACATTGAACTACATCTGATAGCTATTCTGAAAGGACCCTAACTCAAAAGAAAAATCTGAAATTGAAAATTTGCATTTTTATTCAGCTAGTTATTTGATTTCCTCTTCTACTCTGATTTTATGAACATCCTGTCCATATTTTCAAACAAATAAAACAGTAGCTTCTAGAAACGCATCAAAATTTTATTAGAAATGTTTTTCTTTTGTGTAATTGTGCTATCCACATAGCCTCCTGCATCAGCAGATGACTTCCATCATCCATGTTTTTTTACTGTTAGAAGGTCTCCTCCAGCATTTGTTAGCATAGTGGCTGAAGACTTCCTAAAGCATGTATTTATCCCTACGGGCTGTTTAGAACATTTGCCATTTGCATATTTCAAAAATAATCTGTTATAATTCATATTCGATGGTCTTAATGAGGTATATTTTTTAATGAAAGGTAAATAATCAATTGAAAAATTATTAGGATTTAAAATCGTAAAAATGCGTTTTATTCCATTATTGGTTTCTGGTACTTCAATTATATACACTGTTTATTTATCTTCCACATCGTTAATTGTCATTTTACATAATTCTTCCCGGCGACAAGCCCCCGAAATTTCAATTATGAAAGCAACCTAAAAAATAACATATTGCAATGTTACAGATAGCTAAACTAAAGAGAAAAACACTAGGAAATTTTACATGTGGAAATGTAAAACAAAGCAAACGCAAATGGTTTCATATTATTTTGGAAAATATGAGGTTTTATGTAGGGTGTGTTGCCTAACTGAGCCGGTGGCCTTCGAGAATCCGCGACTGATTTAGTTAGGCAACACACCATACGAACACCCTATTTTTATCAGCGTTTCTAACTCGTTGCATATTTTATATTTATATTTAATTTCATACTGTATAGTCAAGCGTTCACTTACTTTGATCATTGAAAAGTGGGAATCTGGAGCTGTTAATAGAAAATTAATCAGATTTTCTTTTTAAAAAAATTTAGATTTTTCATTTTATAGGTATCCTTAATTTTTTTGTTTTGATAAACGCTCATATTTTGTGGAAGTTCTAAATATCAACGTTGTTTTTATATTTTAAGGTGCTTTTAAACATATAATATATCGACCATCGTGTAGAAGGTTTGAAAGACTTCGATTACTCATAGAAATAGGCCAGAATAACGTTTTACGAGTATTTTGTTACTTTATTCTTCCTACACCATTCTATAAATATATTATATTTCTGCTCGAAATATGTGCTGATTTTTCTGGTAATAAATTTTCAAGTAGCCTTTTGAGCACTGTTTAGGATCTTTGGAGGAGTATTGTTAAATTCGCCAGGTGAATTTGAATCCAGATTGGTTATCAGATAAAAACAGATAAACTTCCATAAAATTTGAATTTGAAATTATTAAGTATACAAACATTTATAACAAAAACTTCTTACCTTGTGAAATTAAATTCGGTTTTATTTTATAACATACTAAATAAACTTCAGAAATCAATCTATAACATAGATTTTTGCTATGTGTTCAGTGATATTAATAAAAATTTAGAGATTGACAGTTTCTCTAATCCAAACAGCCTACTCACTTTTACCAATCGACATCCACGGTCTGTTTACTTTAAAAATCATGAACAAAATGAAAAAAACTTGATAATTTGTTGCACAGTAAATATGTATAAGCAAAAATAATTTACTTGTCTTAGACAAAGATAGCACAAATGGTAATTTAAAACAAAATGTTTAATTTTGTTGCTATGTTCAATTTTTTACATATTTTACTTTACGCACTAGAGTGTAAAGAGTTTTACTCTATCCAATATTGAAAAAAGTTAAACTTTACGCACTCCGTAGCGTGCGTAAATTACGTACTTTACGCACGGTTGTAGAAAATTTGTATATTGTACAACGAGCACGGAATGACATACATTTCCTACGAGTATGGAAGTTTGCAGCACGAGCTGCAAATCATACGAGTAGGAAATGGTCATTCCGTGCGAGTTTTACACTATACTTTTTCTACGACTGTTATAATATACAGTGTAAGTAAAAAACAACAAACATGATAAATGTACTTTTATTAATTAATTGAAAAAAATAACGTACTAGGTAAATGTGTTAAGCACCTACTACAATAATCGCGAAAAAATATTATCTCATTTGTTATCAACAATATTCAATGGTACATTGGTACAATTATTAAAAACAAATTTTGGGAAAATAGAATCCGTTTTTTTAAGGGAAAAGTTGACATTATTAACATTTTCTGTAAATGATGTCGATGGAAGGTCTGACAACTTATTGATCGACCCTAATATTTTATTGGCTATGTTATTTCGACTAGTCAGGGCCTCTTCGATGTAACCCTCAGCTAATGTTGTAGAGCGCCAGCCACCATGCCGTTTTAATGTCGTTATATCTTCGCCACTATCTATCAATTTTGTAGCTGAAGATTGGTGGAAACAGTGGCTGGTGTATAACTCAGGATTCGGAAGTTTTTAGTATGAAGCAATTTGTTTTTCCATATTTCCTATTTTATTTATTCCAATTTTTAGGACAGTGCATTTTCCTTTCTGATAATTTAGAAAAAAATAAGCATCGTTGACATTACTTGGTCGCAGATTCCAATATTTTTCCACAATGTGAGCATATTCTCCTGTTACAGTAAATTTTCGAGGAGTTTTTGTTTTAGTGTTCGGAATGTGGACCAAAACTGCGGCACCTAAATCTTCAAAATCGTGAATTTTTATTTTGTACATCTCATCTCTCCTACAAGCACCCATAATTCCCATGATATTCCTGCAATGAAAAAATATAAACAAATTATAATTGATTAACTGATTGTTGTAGAACTTACTTTTGCTACAAGGTATTCGTTGTCTGGGGCTTCTTTGATGAACGTATCAATCTCCTTCGTTGTGAAAACTTTAGATTTTTTGCTTTGTATTCATCTGATTTCCGCTTTAGAAATGCTCTCAATTTGAAATATTTACTGATACTAAGCATCGTTTTTAACATGCTATAGTGTGTCCATAAAGTGGAAGATTTAAATTTATTTGATATATTTCCAAAGTAAGCCATCAGAACATTCTCTGAACGAGAACTAGTTTTCTATTCTTTGCACCAGTCCATGAATAGGGTATACGATACTGTGTATTTTTCTTTAGATTTTTCAGGCACTAAATTTAATGAAGCGTTATTTGCTGCCTCCATAACACTTGGCGGTTTAAACTTCTTTCACTGTCACTACTTTCCATGCTGAACTAATTTCGAAATACCTTTATAATATCGTTCTGTCAAAGAAATATTGAATTGTCACTTATGTTTGTGATTATATTGTCTGTATAGTTACGGCAATGTTACCTGGTTACGGCGTCTTTTGTTTCATTTACTCCACGCCTCTTTTGTCGTGACGAAGATTGCGAAAATTTACCCGTGCGTTTTTCAGACATTGTGCACTAGTTGCCCAGCAACAAGTGCATAATGAAAAGGAGTATTACAATGTACTACATTTAGAAATCATCATTGAACATACAATGAAGGTATTTTGTGACAGTCGTAGAAAAAGATTTTTATGTACCGTTTTGTTCGTGTCAGCTGTAAAAGGGTCCCGCTTTCAAACTAGCAAATACGCATACATTTTTAATAACATATTGAAACATATACACTACATATACACATTTATTGAAAAAATATTAGCTTTGCTAAAATGACGTAGAAAAGGGAAATATTTTCAAGTTTATAGTGAATTGTAATATTTTTCTGTGAACTGAAAAATTCCCGATAAAATATAGTTTTTTGTGAATATCTAACAGGAAAAAACTATTTCCCCGGCTAACGGCACGCTGGACATTGAACTACATCCTGTTCATACTTTCAAACAAATTTAAATGACGTAGGTCTGGGCGCTATGAGATCTTGGATAATGATGCCTAATGATCTTGATTACCTGTAACTACACACTAGTGTAGCAAAATGCTATATCGATTTTGAATAAAATATTTACTTTTCCAAGATTCGTTGGGATTCACAGTTTACCATGAAATTGTAACCGAACCGATGGTCAGAGAATAAGATATTTGAGATTATTTATTTTTATTCTCGTCGAGCGACACATATGCTATTTTTTCTTTAAGTCCAGAAAAGGACCACTACCCAAACAATTTGTATGGGTCATAAAAGAGCGTAGTTCCGCTCACAGTGAACCCGGGATATATATATATATATTTTATGGACATAGCCCTCAAGGAAAAGTGTTAACCGTAGACACGTGTTTCGGGGCTCACGGCCCTCATCAGTACGGTGAAGAAGTGCAAGGATGAACAACACTTGGTAGTAAATAAAAATCAACGGAGTCAACAAACAGAAGCCAGCCGCACATTTGTGGTTTCGGTTAGCAGACCCTGCATTCCAGGGCAACAACCAACGTCACCACGGAGGCAGCTATAGCTACCTGCGTGACATCCGGGTCCAGGAATATAAACATGAAAGGGAAGAATATCGAGGGGACAAAATGGAAAAAATTTAATGGACATAGCCCTCAAGGAAAAGTTTTAACCGTAGATACGTGTTTCGGGCTCTCGGCCCTCATCAGTACGGTGAAGAATATATATATATATATATATAAAGTAGGATATATTTCACAAAAAGTTAGTTTTCATCACCGGCAGATATGAAAAAAATTAAAATTATCGTTTTGAAATGCGATTTCATATATGCAAAGGATGAGTTATGAAAGATTTTCTTGGAGAATAGTTATAGAACAGAAAATAATGTTAGAAATAAGAAATTAGATAGGCGAGGAAAAACTTCTTTTGCCCACAAAGTGTTTTTTTTATCTCCTCGTCTGTAAGTATAGAATATTGTATTAATAGATATATCTGCGGTTAGGAAAAATAATCGTCTAAATGTATCTCATAGATAGGAAATATGAAAAATCACTGGGCTATTGTTTGTATACGGTTTCAAGTTTTATTACTGGGATACTCCATCACATGAAAATAGCCGACCATTCTTGTACCAGAAAACCGAATAATGTTTCACAGATGTTGGGAAAATGGGGAAACGAGATAGGAATAATATCCATGGACCGATCGAAGAAATTGGTTCGGCTCGAAGTTTGAGACAATGCACACCTCTCTCCAGTGTTGCTCAGTTAGATAGGCCTTGCCAGCCTCATTTTAAATTAGTCAAAATTTCTTATCTTTCAAATAAGTAATAGTCCAATTCATAATAAGTTAAATCGATCAAAATTCATTACTACTCCCGAATGGATATTCTTGCTGTTATTTCATTAGTCAGATGAGGGATCAAACAACAGATAATTCATTCAACTGAGCTAAATCAAATTCAACTGTTTCAAATGGTCAAGCAGTATTTTTATTCGAATGAGTAAGAGAGAGAATGTTAACAAAAAGAAGTATGAACCATATTCAGTATAAAATTCACAGGTCTCAAAAAAAGTCTTCCTAGAAATTGAGAACCTAGAAAATAGAATCAGTGCAAGTGCCAAGTACCCAGATGTTTTCCAGTCACGAGATGGGCCAGAGATCTTCAAAGACAGTATCTTCGGTAAGGACATTATCTTGGTGATTCCTTATCAAATCTCATACCGCATTTCCGAATCCACGCCAATACAACTCTTTCGAAGGCAATTTGGTATCGCAAGCCGCTCGGCGATAAAGTATTATTTCAGGAACTATGGTTTTTCTGGAAATATTATCTTAATCAATTATTCACAAAGACTGGTGCTAAAATAACATATCACACCTCACACTAGCTGTTTCATCACAACTGTGTGAGACCCTGAGATTGTGATATTTAGACTTGTTGGAATGGTGCAGTTCCGCTACTGCAGGATTTCCATGTACATATCTCTTTTCTATTACTTTCATATATATTGATTTTATCTTAGTTCCTCTTCGAACTTTTTTGAAATTATTTTTTCATAGCTATGGCCAATTGCATAGAACATTTATTTGTGAATTCTACCCTTAAAAAAAACAAATAATTTTCTCAAATATTCTATTACTTATCTGAAATTATTACATATTTACACTTATCTAAATATAAAATCAGTCTTATCTTGAGCTTTATACTCTGTCAATACAATAATACAAAACCCTGTTCTTGAAGACTCAACTTATATAATATTAAGCACTAATCATATTCTAAAAACAATCTAAGGATGGCGCTCTATTATTTGGCAAGAAAGAGCAGCGCCAAAACATTATATATAAATCTTTCTGCTCCAATATTGAAAGTAGTGGAAACATGCTTGTTTTCAACATATTTTTCAATATAAAAGATATCGAGGTTTCATTTTTGAATTAATTAAATGGTGTTTCACAAAATAGTTCATGAGGAAATAGTGGAATAAATTTCAATGTATTCACATCCTTTTTCAGAATGCTGCATATAATTCTAATCCAAGATATATTAATAAATATATAATCAAATGCTTTGGATGAAATATCTTGTAAATTTTTTTATTTTTTCAATTCACGATAAAGTTGAAACCAACTAGTTTTTACTTTTACTAATCAACTTCTAATGAATTCGATAACACTGAACAACTGGTCCCGAAATTTCGACCATTATAAAACCTTTGAACCAGCCACTTATAATTTCTTAGTTATCAGCAAACCCCGCTGTATACATAATCATCGTTCCTTCCGTTATTTTCCAAATGACTGAAAAAGTGCCGAAAACCCCGGGAAATTCAATGTTTTTGAAAGTTCCATGATAACGATACGCAACTCGAAAAATGGAATTTTATTGCACACATTTGTTCAATTATTCGACAAGAAATGTTGGTAACATATAACAGCTTTGAAAAATATTTTGTACGAATAAGATATTGATTTCTCCACATTTCTGAACTATTCTGGGAGCCATTAGTACCGTTTGTACGTATCTACCCAGAAGAAAACCTGTATACAAGCAAGAGAAAGAAGATTTTATGTTATCTTAAAAATACTACTATAGGTTCACTTTGTCGTATGAGAAAGTTGACTATCTGTTTACATTGGCATCAATAAGTTACATAAAAACCCTAAAGTTTTCGAATAAATAAAGTATCATCAATTCGTGATAGATCATAGCTGTTCCTTTCTTTTAAACTAAAGTTCGATTTTTTTCTAAATAGACATTTTTCCTGCCGCCTCTTTTTCTGCATTCTGTCGCCTCTCCCTCTGATTGACCCAGTTGAGGGGGTAACACATAACAGCCGAAATGAAAATCATTGCTCCCGATAAATAGAAGCAGGCGTCAATGCTTTTAGTAGACTCCATGAAGGCACCAGCCAAGGGGGCTCCAATGATAGCAGCTACGCCTTGGAAAAGAAGCAGGAGACCAAAAGCGTTCGTTAGCTTTTCCAATCCTAGAAGATCCACCACAATGACCGATCTCAATGAGGCAAAGGAAGCTGCAAAAATATATAATTAGGTTTTGGATTGTGAGTAGTTTGAAAAACTGTTTTTTGTAGAGGAATAAATACCAGCAAATGCATTCATACATTCATTACGTTGATAAAACAGACATTTTCAGACTGAAAATCATATTATATCCTCTTTTCAACTATCAACTATCTCAGATTTTACTAGGCCAACTGGTTTTATTGACAACCAAGCTGAACTTGAATTCTTACGAAACTTCCGTTGTTGATCCTAATTTGTAAACAATTATATCAAACTCCCAAACATACCTATTAATAGGCGTGCAATCTTTGAATTTGGCATTCAAAAATCCAGAATTCTCATGATGGGGAAGGGTTATGAAATAAATGAGTATTTGGGTCAGGAGGTGACCGAAAAAAAAAGGAAGAATATTTATGGGAGGGAATATACACACATATATATATATATATATATATATATATATATATATATATATATGAGAATCCTTTTTAAATTCGGGTAGGCAGTCAACAAGGGTATGGAAATTGAAGTGAACTCTTTTTTCTATTCAAGCTTTCGAGTCATTTATTGTCTCCTCATCAGGAACTCTACAATGAATTAAAATTGAACATTATTAGATTTGAAAACCAAATAGGCATGTGTGTACTTACGAAAGTGAGGTTAAACCCTTTCACTTGCAGCAATTTATAAAATAACATGTCACAACAGACAACACTCTTGGTATAGTCATATATAATTAAAACTTTGATCAAAATTGATCATGATTACTTAAACATAAGTGGTATTATTTTTCACCTCATTGTATGTTGGCAACAAGTCTAATATCTATGTTTCATACTTGTCAATTGTCAACTTCATTTAAACTTCATTTATACTTCAATTGTCAGTCATCTGTCACCACTTCTTCTTGAATCCAACATGACCTCCATAAGAGCCCATTTGGAATTTTAAAATGTTTTCACACTTATGTTTAAGTAATCATGATCGATTTTGATCAAAGTTATAACTATATATGACTATACCAAGAGTGTTGTCTGGTGTGACATGTTATTTTATAAATTGCTGCGAGTGAAAGGGTTTAACCTCACTATGAGGTATACACTATCTAATAAAAAAAGAATCATCCAAATCGGACAACAAAATTATGCCCGATAGGATCGGTTAACGAACCAAAATTCAGAGGATGAACGATCAATATCCTCCATTTTGTTACCCTTAGGAGAGGATTTTTTTTTCAAATTCAAATGAGACCAACTTCGGAGTACACCCTATTCAATGAAAAGAATCATCGAAATCGATCTACTCTGTAAAAAGTTATGCGTGGTCATACATAAAAAAAATATACGCGTCGACTAGAGAACCTCCTCCTTTTTTATTTCGTCATTTAAAAAACACTTATACTTGCTGTTGTGAATTTCAATATTTAGTGGAGTATTATTCTCCTCAACCAGTAGCGACCGGTGCGCTTGACCTATAAATGAGGGCCAGGAGTTCAAATAACTTTTTTTGATCCGCCGATTTTTTCTTAATTTCCAGTAACTCATGGGAAATTATCCCTTCCACGAATTATTTCAATGGAAATGTGTTGAGAAAAATACTATTGGTTATAATTATTTCTAAGTTAGGTTTGTATTTTATTATAAAAGGAATTTCGAAAATATTCATCATCAAATAACCCATGAGTAACCAAATCTTTCAAAATAATTCAGTCACTGTCAAATAATAATAATAACAACTTTATTCATCCCAAGAAATAATACAATTATTTATATTAGGGATACAATACAAAATAAATAACATATATTTTCAAACAAGTGTATGAATTATTTTATCATATGGGATAAATCAATAAAATAGGTTGTATTTCTCTTACTATAACTTTGTATATTATTTTTTGCACAATAAAATGAATAAATTATTGAGAGATCCAATATTTTTTCAAATGAGTCTTGAAAAGGCTATTAAAACGCATATTTTTCAAGTGATCAGGAATTGAATTGTATGTCATTATACCTTGATAAAATATTGACTTCCGACCAAAGTTTGATTTTATCGGAATAGTACATAAATTATAAATATAGTTATGGATAGTCATGGATATAATCAATTTGTGTGAATGTGAGGTTAGAATGTTTAGCAGAATTTTTTATAGAGTGGATTAAACAGCAGATTTTGAAATTATATACATTTCCGATATTGAATAATTCATTGGGTTTATATAAGTTTACTGATGGTTCGAGGTACTGGTATCTGAATATACATTTTATTATTCTGTTTTGTATTACTTGCAATGGTTTTATGATTTTTTTATTTGCAGTTCCCCAGACTGATATAAGGTATTGTAATTTTGAATAAAAAAGACAAAAATAAATGTTTTTTAAATATTTCAAAGGAAGATAGTGTCGAATCCTGAATAGAATTCCAACCATAGGTGATAGGTGACGTCTTAAATTTTCTATATGTGTACTGAAAGAAAGAGTTTCATCTAAATATAGTCCAAGGAATTTAATTGTAGTGGAATATTTGAGATTATTAGTGCCGAATTTAATTGTATGATTTTGAACATTTGCAAGTTTGGTTTTAGTTAT
Source organism: Gonioctena quinquepunctata (assembly GCA_018342105.1). Lineage (NCBI taxonomy): Eukaryota > Metazoa > Arthropoda > Insecta > Coleoptera > Chrysomelidae > Gonioctena > Gonioctena quinquepunctata. The sequence goes on along the minus strand of JAFIRS010003993.1, from coordinate 82,658 downwards.
AAACATAAACGAAGATTTTTCAATATTTAATGTAAGCTTATGCACATCTAGCCAATGTGAAATTATTTTAAAATCGTTTTTCATATGAATTTTGATGGAATCTATGTCATAACTATTGTAAATTAATGTAGTATCATCTCCAAATAATTTTAATGATCCGCTTAATTTAAATTTTGAAGCCGAATTTATATAAATTAGAAAGGTAATGGTCCTAATACAGATCCTTGAGGTACGCCACAAGATATATCTCTAAAAGAACCATTATAATCTCCAAGATTAACATATTGTTTCCTACCATATAAATAATTTTCAAACCAGTTATGAACCACTCCACGAATTCCTATTTCATATAATTTTTTCAATAAAATTTTATGATTAACAGTGTCAAAAGCTTTACGTAGATCCAGTGAAAGAAGTCCACATTTTTTATTTTTATCTAATTGTAATTGGATATCTGTTATGACATCTAATACTGCAGACTCTGTATCACTGTGTTTACGAAAGCCATACTGTCCCTCATATAGAAAATTTTTTGATTCCAAATATTCCTTTAATCTGCTGTAAATGGCCTTTTCAAAAATTTTTAAAAAAATGTTGAGAATTGATATTGGTCTATAATTATTGGGATCATATTTTTTACCATTTTTGAAAATAGGTATGACTTTGGTCATTTTTATATTTTCCGGTAGTTTTCCACTCTCAAAAGATTTATTTATTAGAATACTGAGAATGGGTGATAATTCTGATTGGACCTTTTTCACAATATATACATTCAGATTATCAAAACCAGGTGATTTTCTAGAATCTAAGTTAGGTACTGATGATTTCTTCGATTTCTTGGCTAGTTGTTGGTTCCAGAAATATAGAAGATAAAGAACTATATTTATATAAAGAATCATCTTCAATAATAGTAATGTTACCAGATATTTTTTCTGCGATTGTTACAAAATTTTCATTAAAATGATCACATATTTCTGTTTTTTCTTCAATTTTCTTGTTGTTGTTTAATATATAGTGGATATTTTTTTTTAAAGACTTTATTTATCATTTCCACATAGATTTTGGGGTCAGATTGTTATTGAATTCATTTTCATAATATTCCATTTTTGTTTTTCTTGAAGTTTTTTTTACAAGTTTATTATAATAATCATAGGATTCTAAAAAATATACATTAGAGGGATTTTTCTTCTTCTTGTAATGAAATTTATCCCTGATTTCAATTAATGTTGAAATTTCTGCATTAAACCATGGTTTATCATTATTAGAAAACCAAATTTTTCTTTCAAAAGAATGTCTTTCAAAAATTTGGAAAAGATTTCCATAGTTTATATCAATATTATTATTTAAAAAAATATCAGTGTCTAAAGTTAAAAGATCATTTTTAATACTTTTCACATTGTAATTGGTGAAAACTTTTTTATATCTCAATCTTTTTTTCTCACACTGAATATCTATTGATGCTATTTGAAACTTATGGTCACTTAGTGCTGTATTTAAAATTGATAATTGTTTGAGTCGGGAAGAATTTGTTAGAACATGATCAATTAGTGAACTAGAGTTATTCATATCTCTGGTGGAGATATTGATGTTACACAATTTAAAATTATTAGCAACATATAAATCATGAAGTCTATTCACATCACTATTTTTGTTGTTAAGTATATCAACATTCATGTCCCCAAAAATAAAACAGTCAGTTTTCAATTCATTTATCTTTTCTAATTTTATATCTAAAAATCTTAAAAAATCATTAATATTATAGTTAGGAGGACGGTATATACCACAAATTATGAAATTGAATTATTCAACTTTTATAAGGGAATATGAGATGAGACTTTCTTCTTTCTGAAGAATCTCAAATTTGATTTTTTGTTCAATAAATATCCCTATACCACCTCCCCTTTTTTTCTAGATCAGTAAATTGATTTGTAATTTTTAGTATTATAATAACATTGCTCTTCCTTGGTTACCCATGTTTCTGAGATAACTACAAGATTTGCCTTACATTTATTTATGATTATTTCAAGTTCATCAATTTTATTCTTCATCGACCTGGCATTAATATACATAATCTTCAATAAATTATCATCTTTTTAAGAAAAATCAGAAAATGACTGAAATTCTTTAACTTCTATATTCCAATCCATTTCAACTACTAAAATTAATATTTGAAAAATTCAGCCTATGAAGAAATTTGTATGTTTCACATAGTTCCTTTTCAGTTGCCATATGATTGCTTGGATGATTTTTTTTATATTTTTCATTTGACAAACAACAGTTATGACATTTTTTATCACTAGAAATTTTAGTGCAGTTTTTTCTATCATGATTATCCCCACAAAAAGAGCATATCCTTTCATTTCTACATTTGTGTGTACTATGATTGAATCCAAAACAATTCATACACTGGGTTATATCATTATTTTCGTAAACCAAACAAGACTGCCAACCAAAATATAACCTAAATCAAACCAAATACAAATTTTCTCGAATCATTTTTCCGTTAACTTGGGCAAATATAGTGTGACTATTTCTTTGTTCTATGTTTTTTATGAAATCAATTTTGAATATATTATCTTCAGTTATATTATTTTGTTTCTTAAATTGCTCTTCAACCTCACTATTTGATAGTTTTTCTGTCAATTTTACTCCTACAATTTTTATCCTTGGATTCTTCAAAGTTTTCTCTTCAATAGAATAATCCTTCTTCATTTTTGTTGTGATTTCTTTCTTCAGCACTTCCAGATTAGATTGGTCGTAACATTTTATCCGAATGGTTCCATCTTTCTGACTATCTATTTTATCTATTTTAATTTTTAGTTCCGTGGGATCCAAGTTTTTATTCAAATCTAACATGGTTACTTTCAATTCTTGCTGTTTAATTGGTTTCAAATATAATGTTGAATTTTGAATTTGATTTGGAAAATTAGTACCTTGGGAATGTCCTAATTTAACAGCCTCAGAGTAATTTGGCCAAAATGGTAGTTGTCTGATTTGTTCGCATTTTTTCAACAAGTGATATTTTTTCATTTATCCTGCTCAGAATCTCCATAATTGTATCTTTCTCTACTATATTTGATGTGATCAAGTCATGATTTCTTTCAAGCCTTTCATTTTCTTTTGAAAGTTGTTTAATGTAATTGTCTTTTTCAGTCAGCAACATTTCTTTTGATTCAAGTTAATTTAGTAGGTACGAGTTTTCATTTTTCAGTTTTTTATATTCATTTTTTAGGTCTGAATTTTCACAGCAATATTTTTCACTAATAGATTTATTGTAGTCAACTTGAATCACTTCACTTCCAATCCCCCTCATTCAACTCCATTAGAGAGCTTGTGTTTTCAACCTTCTTCTTGGCTTTCTTCATTGATATTGTTAGATTACCACAAATTAGAGTTATTTGACATTGTCATCGTGACAAAATGTCACTGCACAATATTCTGCTTTTATTCACTTTGATTCACTAAAATGAAAATTCTAGAACACAATTTCTCTTCTAGTTTTGAAAACAGGTAATCAATCTTCATAAATAACACAATTGTGATATTTTTCACAAGTTTTATCCCAAAGTAGTTTGAAAATTAAAAGAGCACTTTATACTACGTGTTGCAACTTTTGACAATCTGTCAAATTAAAAAATTGTGTCCGACCGTTTCGGAAACACTTCCTTAGGAGAAATCAGAAAAAACGTAGAGAAAGTAACACTAGTTTTTTTAAGTGTATGTTTGTAATAGCTAGCTCGAAATATAATCTTGTGATTGATATTTTTCCGCCAATATTGTTGCAAAAATACTACTCGACCAAATTTCTTTTAAAAAATACTAAAGAAATTTGGTTAATTTCTTCAATATTGACACAAAAATGTCAAAGTATACTCACCAAAATATCCATCACTTGTGATATAACTACTGAAAATATCCCGCAATGCGCCTCCGCCAACAATTTATGCATACTTTGAACGAAATTGCTAACATTAATTACTATGAAACTATGACCTATACAGTGCGCATCAAAATTATGGAACAAATTCGATATTTCGCAAGCCATGTACTTTTGACAAAAATCAGATATTTTTTTACAGGGTGAACAAAAATTAATATTTTATTTCAATAAGAGAATAACTTTATATCCAACAAAATAGAACAGTTAAATAAGATGTTCGAAATGCCATCCACCAGTCTCTTGACAATGAGCTAATTCCTCTTGCACATTGCGAATAACTTCCGGAGTAATTCTGTTAATTTCGATCCTAATTCGATTTTTCAACTCTTGTAGATTTTGCGGCCTATCTACATACACCTTCGATTTCAAATAACCCCACAAGAGAAAATCCAGGGGCGTAAGATCTGGATATCTTGGAGGTCACTCTATCGGTCCGCGTTTACCAATCCACCTCCTAGGAAAACAGTTATTCAAAAACTCGCGAACATCACGTGCATAGTGCGGGGGTGCAGTTAGGATTGTTGGCGTTTGGAAAAATATCGGCAAAGCTAGGTATGAGTTCATTTCTTAAAAATTCCAAGTAACGCTCCCCTGTGAGATTTCTTTCGAAAAAATCCGGGCCAATAATCCTGTCGTTTATTATCCCTGCCCAAGCATTGACTTTCTGAGGGTATTGAGTATGCCCGTCCATCATCCAGTGAGGATTATCCCTACTCCAATATCTGCAATTCTTACGATTTACTGAACCATTTAGGCAAAACGTAGCCTCATCGGAAAACAGAATTTGTTTTATAAAACGTGGATTGCGGTTACACAAATCCTGCATTATTTCACAGAACTCCACACGGCGATCGGGATCATCATCATTGAGTTGTTGATGTAGCTGTACTTTGTATGGATGGTACTTTTCTGCTTTTAGAATACGTAATACAGAACTTTGGGATATGTCAAGGTCTGCTGCAATTTGTCGTGGAGTATTGTGAGGATTATTCTCTACACCCAATAGAACATCAAGTTTCACGTTTTCTTCTACTTTAGGACGCCCAGCATTCGGAATATGTTTGACATGACCAGTTTCTCTAAATTTTTTCTCAATCTTACTGACTCTTGAACGACTGATAGGTCTATTTGGATACTTCGCATTGAACAAGTCGCATACCTCTTGCTGAGTTCTGGTTCTATCTCCGCATCCAATAAAAATTAAAATTTCTATGCGTTGGGTTTCACTTAAAGTAGCCATAGTTTACTTTTAGAACCTTTTCACTTAGAATTTGTGAAGAATATCTGTTGATATTTCAACTGACATTTATTTGACACTAACTTGCTTATTATGGCATTAATTTGTGATTGTCTTTTGTTTCCATTTTAGACTAGGAAATAGCTAACTATTAATATTTGGTAAGGATCCATTGGTGTAGTAGAGCACTGACTCACTAGTCTGCCAGGGCAGTCTGAGGGATTAGAGCCTTGGCTCAAAAAAGTAAAATTTTGCATTTTTTAACACGCTTTCATTATCTTCGCTTGTAACTAAATAACTCACAATGTAATAAAATCTTGGAAATAAATATTCACCCACCCAATCTTCCGAATAATCTGAAATTTGTCACACATATCAAGGACCGATGACAATACAAGAATTTCATAATCATAATGTAATAATAATAAAAATATATTTTTCCAAACGCCAACAATCCTAACTCACCAAATGAAAGTATTTGGTTGCAACAAGATGGTGCACCCCCGCACTATGCACGTGATGTTCGCGAGTTTTGGTAGACACGGACCGATAGAGTGGCCCCTAAGATCTCCAGATCTTACGCCCCTGGATTTTTTCTTGTGGGGTTATTTGAAATCGAAGGTCTATGTAGATAGGCCGCAAAATCCACAAGAGTTGAAAAATCGAATTAGGATCGAAATTAACAGAATTACTCCGGAATAAGTTATTCGCAATGTGCAAGAGGAATGTGTCCGTAGATTTGCTTATTGTCAAGGGACTGGTGGATGGCATTTCGAACATCTTATTAAACTGTTCTATTTTGTTGGATATAAAGTTATTCTCTTATTGAAATAAAATATTAATTTTTGTTCACCCTGTAAAAGAATATCTAATTTATTATATTATCATTGAATGCAGTATTGAGAGGTATCACAAGATATCTATTCCAATTTAAAAAAATTACCGATTACGTCACCATGTCAAAACCAGTAACATAACCTCTTTAGAATATACATAAAAAAATCGGCATTTTGAAATAAAAATCGACCTATTTTAGAATTTTTGTCAAAAGTACATGGCTTGCGAAATATCGAATTTGTTCCATAATTTTGACGCGCACTGTATACATACACACCATACCTCATGATGTTATTAAATTCATTTATGTCCTTTTTGTGACCTTTGCAAATTTGCTACGCCTGCAAGTCCAATCGCATCTGATGTTGACATGAAAAAAAATGTTTCCAAATCGTATAACATTTAATTTCATCTCGTATTTTGCAATGCTTTTAATACTAATATTTATATCAATATTGATATCCCAATCACATTTATGTTTTGAATTGCGCTCATCTCATCCCATTTGTTATTCCTCAAATAATGTATTCTTCATAACAAAAAATCATCCGCTTATTTCATAATAGTAATTTCTTGCTAAATAATTACATATTTCGAATTGTAACTGACCAGAGAAACCTCCCATCGCACTGGGGGGTCAAATACTTCAAAACGTGAGAGTAGGTATTAATTTATATTTCAGTTGTTCAAAGTTGGTTGTTATATTTTATAGATGTATTCAAATAGTCTAGTTCGCAAGCTCAAAATGGTGTTAATTCTTGCTGGAGCTCGTAAAAATATGAGTCATTGGATTCGGAATGACGTCTAGAAAATTGTGCAAAAGTTTCCAACCCGCACCTAAACAATTGAGATGAAAAATAGTTTCTCTCAAATAACTCGGAAACTAATAATATTTAAGGAATAAAAAAAACTCTTTCTCTATTATTAATAATTTCAATTTAATATTGAAAATAGAGCTCTGCGCGGCGATAGCTAAGCCGTTAAGTTGCTTCAAAACCGGCCGTAACAAGTAAACAAAAGTTTGTATGCTATTAAATATTAATATAAACATTAAAAAAAAGTATTATCTAGTTCCGTGAAGGCACAATATCCCACTGAAAAAATATTTCTACTGATTTTTCATAAAATGAACCTTTTGTTAATTATCAAATTTTTCCGTTTATATTTGGAGTTGGATAATTTCAAACAAAAGCCACTGAAATCATTTCGCTTCATGTTCATACCATATGATATTATGACATTGTAATGTTTACAATTGTTATAATGTATTAGTTGTTTATTACTAGCTGACCCGACAGACGTTGTCCTGTCCAAATTTCTATATTCCCTAATTTTCCTAAAAACTCTCGTTCTCCCGTTTTCCCTTTATCCCGTTTTCCCATTATCCCGTTACCCCGTCATTCCGTTTTCCCGGTTTTCCAATTTCCTGTTAGTCCGTTTCCTCGTTATCTCGTTTGCCGATTATCCCGTTATCCCGGTTTTCCGTTATCCCGTTGTCCAGATTTTTTCGGTCGTTATCCCGTTTTGCCGAAAAAATAGCCAAATTGGTCCAGCCGTTCTCAAGTTATGAGCTTATCAACACAAACATTCATTTTTATTATATATTATATATTCTTGAAAACTTTTCCAGGACAAAGGAATTTCTAATAACTTTTCTAAAAATCCTTTGTTTCCCTGAAAACGTTATTCAAGGTATTACGAATAAAATTTGGTCCACCAACGTTTTTCCGAAAAGTTTGCTAAATTGTATAATTATCCCAATACATGAAAGTGGTGAACCAAAGACTGACTCAGAATCCTACCGACCAATACCCCCAACTTGCGCTATGTGTAAAATACTGAAAAAAATAATTAATGTATATATTCTTTAATTAAATCCATAAATATGTAAGTTTAATATGGACATTAGAACAAAAAGTCCTCCTCATTCCTGAACAGAATGGTTTCCGAATAAAACGATGCTTAGCAGATAATCTAGTTGACCTAAAATCTGATATACCTACATGAGGCATTCATCCATAAACAGGACTGTACCGCAATTTTTTTTATATAACCAGATCTTACGATACTGTTTGGCGGAATGATATCTTAAGAACTCTAGAGAATTGGTCCACGAAAAAAATTAGCCTTCGTACCCAACATTCTTTCAGAAATACATTCTCAAGTGAAGGCCGATGGATACCTTTCAGAACCGAGAACCCAAGATAATGGAATACCACAGGGATCCCCCCTGAGCGCCACCTTATTTTAAGTTGATATCAGCGTAAAAGCAAGACTGTACGCAGATGACTTGGTGATCTATTGTAGAGACCGAAACCTAACATCCACCAAGACTATTCTACATAATACATTTAGGAGCCTGGAAGAATGGTCACTTAAAACAGGACTTAAATTCTCATTACCAAAAACCAAATTCATGCTATTCTCCAAGAAGCCCAAAAAAAAAACTCCTTAGCTAACTATTCACAATAGCCCCCTGGAATTTGTCGACTATATCAAATTCCTAGGCATGATCTCCGACAAAAAATCAAAGAGAGAGGAACTCAGGAAAAACCTCACCAATCTATGTCATTCACATTCACATTCACAATTTTTGATATAGATGGAACCTCGGTAATTCAACAAAAAGTTATATTCTCATATAGGAATAACTGCCCTTTGGAATGCAGACAACGTGAGTTGGTGGACAACCAAACTCACCAAATTCAGAAAAAAAACGCGTAGCATAGAGCGAAACAAAAATCTAGAGAGTGGATACTCTAAAATACTATGGGAATACAATGAGACAATCAGGAGAGAGCATGGAAAAGGTAATGTGAAGACTCCGAGCAAACCTTAGAAAATGCAAGACTTCAACGCATACTTTCAAAACCCATACACCCAGTGAGGGCACTCAAAAAATCATTTAGAGGCTACACTGAGAAAAAAACTATAGAGCTCATGCTTCATACACACTTCCCAGGATCCAACGTCATTACAAACGCAAATTTTTTCAAACACAATCCAGAATTAATAGTTACAAAAGCAGTTGGAGGTAACACCACCGTTGTCCTTGACAAACGTGAATTCATTGTTAAAGCTACGGAAATGTTGAAAGATGAAAGAACATACTTAATTCTGACTAAAGATCTAACAACAACTATCCAAAACAAATCTAATAAATCGATGAAAGAACTGTTTGACAAACACTACATAGATGAAAAATGTCTAAAATACGTAAAAACCGAAAATGGAGTTTTTCCTAAAATGTATTTTCTACCAAAAATTCATAAAGACAATATGCCTTTCATGCCAATTGTCAGTTTGATAGGTTCTCCAATTCATAAATTATCCAGATGGGTTAGTGAAATTTAAAAAAGAATATTGAAGAAGATTCGTGTAAAAAACTCTGTTGAATTCTCAAATTTCATTAGAGATAAAAAAAATCCTAATAATTACACACTTATTTCTCTAGATGTATTTTCTTTTTTCACCAACATACCAATTGATCTCTCAATAAGAATAATAGAAGAAATGTGGAATAAAATTTCAGAATCTACTACATCTTCATGAAGGTATTTTAATTTCAATGGTGTTTTTTACAAACAAACATATGGTTTAGGGATGGGAAACTGTATGCCACTCATTCATGAAGATCTTGTAATGTCAGAATTATAACAACAATGTATAAAAAATTATTCTTCCGATTACCTTTTTTCAAAAGATATGTTGATGACACAATTACAGCCATTCCTAGAGATGAAAAAGTGAAATTTTAAATATATTTCAAAGTTTCCACTAAAAATTAAAATTCATCTTGGAAATTTATAATAATGATAGCATAACATTTCTTGACACTAAAATCATAAAAACTTCAGATAACACCATTAAATGGTATCATAAACCCAGTTTTTCGGAGATATTTCTGAACTACTTTCCACACCATAATTTTCAATACAAGATAAATATTATAAGAAATTTAAAAACTTGAGCAGTTTCCATTTCGGACCCAGAATACCATAAAAACAATTAAGAATTGATAAAACAATACCTAGTAAAGAATAATCACCCAATATCATTAGTCAATAGAATTATTCACGAAAACAGACCATCCATCGCAACAGATAATTTAACAACAACAATAATAAAATATAACAAAATACCATATGTCAATAATATCTCAGAAAACATTGCAATAGTTTTAAATGACGAACAAATCAAAATTGCTTTTATAAATGATAACAATATCGGGAAACCCTTTTTTTCGCGACAAAAAAAAACTCCTTTAGAGTTACAATCTAATGTTATATATAAAATTGATTGTAATAACTGTAATAAATGCTATGTGGGATAAACTGGTAAGTACCTGAGAAAGCGAATGTCTGAACATGAGAGAGACTTAGAAAAACTTAACATCATCAATCCTACCGCTCTAGTTGGACAGAGGAAATCACCGTAACTTTGATTTCACAACCCCAGGTGTTCTTGATGTTCAACCATATCTTTCCGAAATACTTTTAAGTAAAACGATCCAAATTCTCAAACATGACAGCGTTAACACTAGAGGAGAAATCGATGGATAAAATACTGCCTTTTTCAATTTGATTAACCACATTCCTAAATAAATTATCATCACTATCATTATTATTGCCGTCAACACCTGTTTTCTTATCAATAAGAAAAACATTGGCATAGTTCCATTATTTATATTTTTCATTCTCAAATCTCTTCCTAATCTTAGATTTTTACCTCGGTGTTCAGTTGTCTCATTAGAATAACTATTGTGCCTTAGATTTTCGGTTGTGTATCTATTACGTCTAGCCATGGTTATATTTTTGAAGATTTTAACCCGGAAAGAACTACTTTTGGTGAGAACTTTCCGAATATTTTACAAAACCGTTGATTATAATGATATATCATGGAAGGTAACACCTATTTTTATACTTTTTATTCTTTATTATATGAGAAACCATTGTTAAAGAGCCTTGAGGATGAATTTAATTAAATTCGAAACATCGGCAAGAAAACAATAGTTTTTTCTTCAACGTAAACTGATCCCAATCCCAACTAAACTCCGACAAAAATGATAATAATGTTTATTGTGATCAATATACAGTTTGTTGAGAAAATCACATTTTGAGGTCCAGTGAATAGGTATTGTAAAGGGATCACTTCTTATATTAATTTGGTGTTCATCAGATCTTCTTTTGATCAAATCGTTTAAATATTGTGGCACATTAGTTTTAAACACTTTGTGTAGAAATACAGTTATTGGGTACTGGACACGATTTTCATGTTGAGTTGTTTCATGGATTGCGAGATATAGACTAACATGTTCCCCGAACGGAACGGAATGTGTGAACAAAACGCATACATGCGTTTTGAATATGTATTTTTAACCGACGAAAAAAAAAGAAGGAGGTTCTCCTGTGGACGCGTATATTTTTTCTTATGTATGACCACGCATAACTTTTAATTTAGTAGTGTGATTTTGATGTTTTTTTTTCAATGGATAGGGTTTATCTCGAAGTTGGTCCCATTTGGATTTGAGAAAAAGTCCACTCCTGCGGGTAGGAAAATAGGGGATGATTGTTTGTTCACCCACTGAATTTTTTCTTCTTAACCGATTCTACCACGCATAACTTTGTACTGGGTTATCCGATTTGGATTATTCTCTTTTTACTGTATAGGGTATGCTTCAAAATTGGTCCAATTTGAATTTGAAAAAAAAAGTTACACCCCTAAGGGTAGAAAAATAGGAGATAATTTATTGATTTTACACCTGTGAACCGATTTTGTTGAAACTTGGCACACATGAAGTTCTGATGACACTACAACATAATGGAGGCCCAAAGTTAATTTGATGATGGAAACAGAAGACAGTCGAGGGTTCTCCTCAACGGTTCACAACAGTTACCTCGTGTTTGGGGTAAAATGTACATATTTAATTACATGTCCTGACTAACTGACTCACTGATTGACTGATAAACGATCAACGCCCAGACCAAACCGCTGGTCCTAAGAGCTAAAATTTTGACAGCATATTTTTTTGATATACCTTCCCTAAAGGGGTGAAAAGGTGGCTGAGGAGGAGGGTGAAAGTACAGTTGGTTTTGAAATTAGAGTCATGGAAATTGATATTTGGGCTGTTCTTCACAAATGAAGATAAATGTGTTTCATGGTTTTCAAAAATTCAACCCTAAAGGGATGAAATAGGGGTTGAAAGTCTGTATAGTTGGGGTCATAAAATTGGTATTTGAAGTCCTTGTTACAAATAGAAGAAATATGTATTTCAGTGTGTAGAAATTCAACCCCCAAAGGGGGGTTCCGATAGTTTTCATATTAGGGTTATAAAAATTTGTGTTTGAGGTCTTTGTAAGGGATAGAGAAATACAGGTTTCGGTATTTTTATAAATGCAACCCCTAGGGGGGTGAAAGTTTATGTAGGAACCCTTAGTTATGAAGTACGGGTCATAAAAATTGATATTTGAGGTCTTTGTTACAAATAAAGAAATGCATATTTCAGTATTTTTAGAAATTCCATCCCTGAAGGGGCGAGTGAATTTGTATTAGTCGTCACAAAAAAAAGTTCAACGCGGAGGAAGTCGCTGGTACTAGCTAGTTATACTATGTAGCAGTTAACAGTTGAAATAAGCTAGGTAAGTGAGTATTTCGGAAGTAATCCAAATCGAATGGGTAGCAATAAGAAGATTTTAGCCACAAAAAGATTACAAATGAAAACTATTTAACAAAAAAGGAACTGAAAAGCCAAAAATTTAACGAACCTTTTTAGTCCTAATAACCAAGCTCCTAAACTTATGTAAGTAACTAATTTTGAGTCGGCGCCAAACAAACAATCAACAAGGATCATCAAATTACTTTAAAGAGATGATCAACACAAAATAACAAAAAATGCAAAGTGAAATCTCTAGCGATAAACAATAACATTTCCAGTAATGCGCTCTCCGCACGACCACTCGCAACGACGTATGCCCTCACGTGTGTGTCCGTTCGGGTAGCTGTCCTGCTGATATTGATTTCGAAAACGCACGGCAATTTCCGGCGGAGAGACGCACCGCCGCCATGCACCCTGCTGCCATCATTTTACGCTATACGTAATTAATTTGCTTGTTTGTTTGCTTGGCGTCGTCTCAAAATCAGTTAATTCCATTAGTTTGGGAGCTAAACTAAAACGTTAATTTTATTTTTTGCTTTTTATTTATTTTTTCTAGGTTTTTTTTCTTTTTGAATTTTTATGTCCTTCAATTTTAATTATATTTGTGATTTTTAGATATACTTACATATGGCAAGTCCGAAAACAACAGAATAGAAGAACTGATACTCGACGCTCGTGCTCACACCACTCAGCATGGTGGCAAGTCCTCCAATCGTCAATGCTATGTTGTTGATAACCAAAGCATTCATACCAGGAAAAGAAGTTACTATCCCGTACATCATCCTCCCGATGGTATTTGCGATGCCAATGGAGGAAACCAGCCAAACCGAGGTCATTGCATCGATTTTGAACAAGTCTGCTCTTTGCACCAGGTACATATAGGGTACAAAGAATCCCATCATGGTGAAAAAGCCACCTACGGCTAGAATCAAGAAGGTAGGTGATTTCAATAAACTAAAATCCAGCATCGTTGCTAGAACCCTCCGTAACGCCTCTGGACATAATTTGCACTTATTTTCCCGTTCTTCTTCTACGTCATTCTCAGTTGCGAGTCTGGTAATGGCTAGATTGTATCCTAAAGAAGTTCTGGACGTGTACTGCGGTAGCCTCGCTAGGCTACCATTGAAGAAAATGTCGTCTCTATATAAGGGCCTCACTATATCATGGTTCTCTTTGTTTTCGGGCACCATTTTCTTTGTAGCTATGGATGGTTTCAGTTTGTCTGTGTTCAGAAGTAGTGACTTCCTCCGAGGCCTATTTCTATCTTCTGACAAGGAGGGTACACTAAGTGCTTCAGCTAGTGATTTACCCTTTAGGCTACCCTTTCTATTAGGAATACTAATGGTGTGATATACATCAGATACCCTAGGATATTCTGAATTGTTATTCACCCCCAGCAACCGGGGAATTGAGGAGTGGTTGTCGTGGATAGAGCCTACTGAAGCTCTCTTCATACCTCTCAAAGCTTCTTCCATTTTTAGTCTGGTTACCAATGGGAGTTTTGATGGATCCATCACTAAATCTGTCTTTTCCTCGTCTTCAGAACAAATTTCTGCTATTTTCGTTGATTTCAATGGCCTGAAAAATGAAAGTTATATCGTTATCACATTCGATTGTTTCGAAAAAGATAATATTATATTTTTGGAAATCAGAATTCAACTCTCATTGGCGCTCTTGTTGATTTTTTCTTGTCCACCATGTGAGAAAAATTATATTCTTAAATTGACATAATCTATTTGATGACATTCACGAAACTATTTGATGAAATCCACGAACAATATTCGTATGATTCTCATTAAAATGAATAGAATGAAAAAAGTATTTTTGAAATGATTTGCAAAATTTCTTTCGAAAAATCAACCTCCAGATATTTACATTGGATGATTCGAAAAACTGTAACTAGATAGACAATTTATCCGATTTTGACGTTGCATCCCTCGAACTCTCCCTAAAGAGTGATGTTTGTTTTTTTTTAATATTCATTTTTCCGGAGAAGACTTTTTTGTAAGAATATTTATATCTACAAAAAAGTACTTCTAAATTTTTTTAAATGCCTATTTTAGAAGTTATTCGCAGAAATCGCACAACCAGAAGTGACGTATTTTATACACATATGGACCAGCTTGGACTATGCAGCCTAGTATTAACTTGTTCTATACTTATGATAATTCCCTCAATAAAAAAATGGGGTAATCGATGATTCGCAGAAATCGCACAACCAGAAGTGACGTATTTTATACACATATGGACCAGCTTGGACTATGCAGCCTAGTATTAACTTGTTCTATACTTATGATAATTCCCTCAATAAAAAAATGGGGTAATCGATGATGAGGGATATCCTACGGTCGCCGTTTAACCCATCATTCAAATATTGCTATCATGCGTGATCCAAACTACCGTAATGGCGTCATGCAGGATGGCCACCTTAATTTTCAATTAATATAAAAATAGTCATGAACATTATTTTATATTTTTGAGGAATCATATCCACATCAGTGTATTTGTCAAATTCCACCAATTCATATTTCAAGTCTACGTCTTGAATATCCTTGATGATGATTTCGAAAGGGAAAGTTGAGCTTGAATCAGGGCTGGCTCTAGCTATTTTTCCACCTTAAGCGACAAATATATTGGGGCCCCCGGTCGCCCCTCATAATTATTTTTACCCCATAATTCCCGCTTTTTCATTTGTTTATGCTAAACATGACATAAAATGTAGGGTTCCAATCTCTCGTCATAGTACTGAGAGAATTAGTAAAATCAAATTGAGTTTTTACAGTAGGTAATTACTCCTTTTATTGAGGTGACTTTTGGAATAGAGTTTCATTGAAAAAAAGGAAAATAGTGTTTTTAATCCAAAACCATTAAAAACAATATATCAACTTCGCTTGCTGTAATGAGTTTTCACTTCAATAGTGTTTAATTACGTAAAAAATTATACAAAAAAGCAGCCGCGCCGCACAGTGATCTGGCTTAGCAAAAAACGGCCAAAAGTGGTTAAATCCGACATTCTCATATCATCCTTAAGATATGCTAATTAAATCTTCAAATGACCCCAAGGATACGGCGCATTGAAAGTTAGTTCCCAAGTTTATTTTTCAAAAAGTTACAGAGAGTCAAATTTGCATAATTTTGGAGTGTAAGCACCATACGTCTAAAGAAAAGAAGTTGAAACAGTTGATTGGCTATAACTAAGGCAAAAATCGTTTCTGGAAGGTACCGAAAACATCTACGTGTAGGTTTAGGACTGTGCTTTCACTCAGTACAGAAAAAAATGTTAAGGTTATTTTGATCTTTGCACTAGAAAATCTAAAAAACCTAATTTCAAAAGAAGTTTTGAAAAAATATACAAGTCTCATAGGCTAGATCTTTCAAGTACCACCTTGGTCCTGCAATATATATATATATATATATATATATATATATATATATATATATATATATATATATATATATATATATATATATATATATATATATATGAAATATCAAGGCTTACCTAGTAAGTCTCACTTGGAAATTTCTCTGTCAAAAGACTTATAGTTTGCTGATATTCGTATGTTATTTCAATCTCTCAACAGCCGCCATTTTGAAACTACCGACTTGACTGATCTGGCCCAACTTCGAACTTGTTCGAGGCATTGATGGAAAATATTTTTTTTGCGAATTTCGTTCCATTCGGTTGAAAAATGTGGACTCTACTCTTCTGACAATATTTCGTCATAGGGTGGGGTACCCCATACGACACGGTCCCTGTAAACTAAACCATTTATTTTTTCGGGAATTTCCTAATTCCATTATATGTATATTGATCAAGGCTGCAAAAGGAAATCATTTTGTAGTATACAGGTTGGCTCAAAAAAGTGTGACATATCAAAGTTGTGTTTTTTTAATAGAACATCCTGTATTTTGTTACACTTTTGAATAGGTCAGAAAAAAAAATAAGATTTCATATGAGGTACTATGTACCTAACTATAACCGTTCTCGAGTTATTGATTTTTTTATGAAAATGCTAGGTACAATTGGAAACTAAATAACATCGAAAGGCATGAAAGAGGTTTTGGGCTATTGATTTCGATCAAACCCGTTTCTCAATATTATACAGAATGTTCAAAAATCATTGTACTTTTTTATAATTTCGGACAAAGATAACTTTGTTATTTCAAATAGAACACCCTGTATTTTTTCGGTCTGAACAATATAAAATTAATTTACTTACGAATTATTTTTATATTCTATCAATCATTTTTGAATCAAGATAGCTTTGAAACGACATTTATTTGATTTGCTCACAGAATTCTCATTGACAGTTGTTATACTTCACTTCATAGAAAATATTTACTGTTTACTAAAATGAGGTTATCATTTACATTCATATTCTGACAGTATTTCATTAAACAGACTATACAATTTTTTTAAATTATTCTACTGAAACAGCAACAAAATTTGAAACACAAATGTATTTAATTCAAAGTAGGTGCTCGGAATGACGACCATCCTGTTGAATACAGAGAGCCACTCTCTCTATGAAAGACTTATTAACATTTAATAACATTTGAGGCGTCACTCTTCGAAAAGCAGCCCTTATTCTCTCCTTCATATTTTCCAGTGTGGTTGGAGGAGTGTCGTTAACCTCATTCTTCAAGTATCTCCATAGGAAAAAAATCGAGGCAACTCAAATCTGGTGATCTCGCTGGCCAATTTTGTGGTCCTCCCCCACCAATCCATTTATTCGGAAATCACATATTCAAAAACTGTCTGACACCGAATTTGAAATGTGCCGGAGCTCCATCCAATTGTAACCACATCCGTTGTCTGATATTCAGCGGCACATTCTCCAGAAGCTCAGGCAGATCATCTCGTAAAAATTGTAAACATTTTTGACCATTCAAGTTTCCATAAAAAAAGTATGGTCCTATAACTTGTGTACTTATAATTCCTCCCCACACGTTACCAGACCATCTATTCTGGTGATCCAGAGTGCGGCAAAAATGGGGATTCACATCTCTATAATAATGGAAGTTGTGTCTGTTCACTAAGCCATTGGTATGGAAAGTAGATTCATCAGAAAATAAAATGGAATCCAAAAAATGTTTTACTCACTAAACTTGTTCAGAACCCATAGATAAAACTCGATTCGTCGATGGACGTCTATTTCATATAATTCCTGGTGCATCTGAATACGCTACGGGTGAAATTTGTATATTTTTATTACACTAGAAATGCTCCGTCTGCTTATCCCTGTATCTTCTCGATCTTACGTTGACTCGTATGAGGGTTTTTTATGATTGATCCCATATAAAAATTATTTTCCTCATTTCCAATGACAGGTTTTGGTCTATTTGCCTTTTCATAAGCTACACTTCCAGTCCTACGAAATTGATGTAGCAATCGTTTGAAAACCAACTTGTTTGGATGATTCCTATCTGGATATTTTTGGGCATACACCCTCGACGCCAAAAGGCAATTCTCTAAACTCTCACCAATCGCTAAAATCATATCTATCCGCTCTTGAATGGGATAAGTTTTAATTTTCGACGCTAATAATTCAGTGAATGTTTTGAATAACGAAAAATACAATAACTGTCAATAAGAATTCTTTCAACAAGTTGAATAAATGTCGTTTCAAAGCTATCTCCATTCAAAGAATGCATTGAAATAAGAACTACTATTCGAAAAAGCCAATATCTGAAAAACTCTTTGTGTTAGGTATAGGGAACCCCAATATGATATGGAATATAATCGAATTTTATATTGTTCAGATAGGGACAGGTTGTTCTATTTGAAATAACAAAGTTATCTTTGTCCGAAATTATAAAAAAGTGACAATGATTTTCGAACATTCTGTATAACATTGAGAAACGGGTTTTATCGAAATCAATAGCCCAAAACCTCTTTCATGCTTGGTCAGAATTCGAAGGGATGAGTTCTATACATTTCGATGTTATTTAGTTTCCAATTGTACCTAGCATTTTTATAAAAAAATCAATAACTCGAGAAAGGTTATAGTTAGGTTCATAGTACCTTATATGAAATCATATTATTTTTTCCTGACCTATTCAAAAGTGTAACGAAATACAGGGTGTTCCATTTAAAAAACACAACCTTGATATGTCACACTTTTTTTAGTATACTCCAAAATAATTTCCTTTTGCAGCCTCAATTAATATACATATAATGGAATGGGGAAATTCCCGAAAAATCGATGGTTTGGTTTACAGGGACCGTGTCGTATGGGGTGCCTCACCCTATATATATATATATATATATATATATATATGGGGTGCCTCACCCTATATATATATATATATATATATATATATAAACTGATGGTATTTCTGAGTTCCGGGGACCATGGTTAACAAATATGGTTAACAAATATCGTATTCTTCAACTGAAAAATGATACACCGCTATTCGTCATGAGAATAAAATTCCAAATTTATAAGCATCACTTTTGTTACTAGCGCATCGCTCATAAATTGTTTCAAGATATTGAAAAAAAAAGTAACACCGATACTGATTAAGAAGTCCAACTTGCCCGCATCTTGTTTTTAAAAAATGTCATAAATCTGTACTTTTTTTCAATTAACAGTTAATTAGCTTTCCATGCACGAAACAGTATCGAAAACCGATTACTGGTTTCGAAAATATGAGCAATTAAAAAAATCATATATTTATTCTCAAAATATAAATCCTTAAGTTATTCATGCTTGCACGGTATGGATATTAATATAAATTATATGTTGAAAGTTGGGCTAAGGCAATACCTATGGAAACCAAAAACGACTTTTGACCGTTTTTCGGTCAAGCCTGATCACTGCACTATATTTGGCTGCCCAGGCGGCTACCTAGTTCGCCTTTATGGATGAGCCGGACCTGGCTTGAATTCTCTAGTAGGTTTAAAACTTACTTCCAAAATGAAATTCGAGTTGAACCTTAATGATCTCTGTTCTTGATATAAATCTTACCTGAATAGGGATCCGTAGATTATACAGCTCAGTGACAGAGCTGCCTGGCATAAGAGGGCACCTCTCCATCCAAATTTATTTATCAATATTTTATTCAGTGGAGCCAAAACGAATGTTCCTATACCAGATCCGCATACGGCTATTCCTGTGGCCAAGGCTCTCCACCTTTCGAAGTAGAATCCAATAGTTATTATAGATGGTGTGTATATAAAACCGAAACCAATTCCTGAAAAAAATAAAAAACAATTAGTCTTCTTCAAGTGCTTTATCATTATTGTTTTTATGTGTACTAAAATGAATGATATGGTGTATTGAGAGCACTCCACTTGCTGATCACTGTAGGCTCTCTTTACATAGATAAACAAAAGCTAAACTGAACATCTTCACATTGTTGACGGCATAGCAGTACCAACAGGTTATGTAATATCGCACAATAAACCACATCAGAATAATAATCTTAATGATGTGTGGAGTGAGTTATATTAATGTTATTCACAAGAAGAAAGTGTAGACACCCTAGGCGATTGGTCTAATTTATCAAAACAGGTACTTTTTAATTCAATACTTTTGACGAAGCGGTTAACTAGGTGGTCTGTGTGATTTATATTGACACTGATTGTTAGCCGTTGCTAGGGTCCATTAAAAGTTGGTGACAGACGCCATTTATAGTCGAATTTAAAATCAAATATATTTGTCCGAAATTTCTTGCATTTAAAAGTTTTACAAAAGTGTTGAGTCAAGTTGAAAATGCATAGGGTAAACCGTGGTAGAAAATAACACCAATTGCTGGAAAACTGTAATAGATATCCAATATTTTTATCGCTCAGGCATTCACTGAATATTATACAATATCAAAATGTGCCATTCAGTTTTCTGTATAAATATAGTTTACAGTTATTAGTGAGAAATTAAACGGGACGGAAATGTTACTACCGCCCCCAAACCCGTGGGGGTCGATTGTAACATAGTTGTCAGAAGTTTAAACAAAGATTGTTCATTCAACGCAGGTACAGAAGTAGTTGTACGGTCGCATCTAAACTACAAAAAAAGTAATATTCTTGAAGATTAAAAAAAAACTTGTACCAATATCAGGTAGAACAGTGAACTTAACCTAACAATTATTATTATCAATCGTAATGTATAAGTCTTCTTGTTTTGTGCATTTCTCATGTGACCAGTACTTGCATTCAATTCATTGCACCCAACCTTCTCCTGGTTTATTTGAAGTGTATGATTCAGAGCATACAAGGCAAAAACAGTGTTCTTCGTCGCCCTCTTCTTTCTTGTCTTTTTCCTTTGGTTTATCTTTCTTAGGATTTTTTGTTTTTGGTTTAGGTTCAGAATAATTTTTCTTCTTCTCCTCATTTGTGGCCTAATTTCTTCCTTGTCAGGGGTATTGGTGTATATGGTCGATTTTCTTTTCTTTTCTTCTATGTAGAGTTTTGGGGAAAAGTCTAACTGCCTTCGGTGCAAACTCCTCAACTGAGATAAGACGCGAAGTTGACGCTACAGGTATATTCTAGTTGGTTGTTAGTTCAAAGTAAGGAAGGAAAAGATGTCGATGGTGTGGGTTCATTATTAGGTTGATTGCTCTGTTCGTCTGTGTAGGTTCATTATAAATAATAATAATACATTTATTTCAGTAAGACCATTATTACATGGTATTGGACATGTCAAAAATAAAAATATAAATAAGAAATCTATATGCCCAAAGACATACAGACACATATCATATATAATTACCAGTCATCATACAGCTACAGTTATTATTTACAGTCAGACACATAATTTACTTTACAATATAACAGAATTACAGTTATGATCTCAAAAACTCGCTTGCATTATAGACACATTTCTCAATCAAATAACTTTTTAGTGTTTTTTTAAACGTATTTCATTTCTTTCGCTTTTTATTGTGTCCGGAAGTATATTGAAAAACTGTATACCGCTGCATTGATGACTTTTTTTCATATAAGGAGGTTCTGTGGTAAGGGATTTGTAGCAAAGTGTAGTTCTATAATTATGACTATCATAATTATGTGTATATCAATCTATATTTTTACTGACAATCAGAATACATTTGTAAATATATAGTCAAGGGACCGTTAAGATGGTATTATCTCTGAAGTATGGTTTGCAGGAGTCTGTTCATTTGATACCAAATATGAGTCTGACTACTCGTTTTTGTGAAATCAACAGTCTGCACGTCAGTGACATATTTCCCCATACAATAATGCCATAGCCAATACGAGAGTACACGAGAGCATAGTGAAAAATGAGGAGTTGCTCTTTATTCAAAATTGTTTTCAGTCAGAGTATAGCATAGTAACTTGAGTTTACTTTTTTGCTGACATTCTCAATAGCAGTTTTAATCCAAATAAGTTTCAAGAAATCGTGCAGAAGAAAGTGGTTGCTACAAGACTGGGGTCGATTCTCGAAATCGATCGTTTTCCGGAACGTATATGTTTGCGAACGAGAAGTGGGAAGGAAATACATGATTGACATGTAACAAGATAAAACAGATGTTCGCGAAAGTATACGCTCCGGAAACGATCGATCTCGAGAATTGGCCCCCTGTTCCTATGTTTATATTAATTTCATCGCGTGATTCTTTTTTCGTTTTTGAAGCTTTAAGTATCATTCCATTTTTTGTGACCATTTGATAATTTTTTTGCTAAGTGATTCAACCTATCTTGTAATATTTGGGCATTATCACCATATGTTACCAGTGAAACATCATCTGCATACAGCATTAGGCAATCAATATTCATGAAGTTTGAAAGATCATTAATCAATATGAGAAACAGCAATTGCCCCAGTATTGATCCTTGCGGAAGTCCTAGATTCACATCATTCGTTTCGATGCCATTCATTCTGATAAATATTTTTCTGTTTTCCAAATAGGACAAACCACGGTAATGTTGTCCCTCTAATGCGTATTGACTGAAGCTTTGTTTCCAGGAATTTCAAATCCAAACAGGCAAATGCTTTAGTGAAATCAAAAGAGAGTACTTCCACATGTTTTCTCTGGTCTAGATGTTCATGTATATTGAAGATAGCACTCTCTGTTGATCTCTCTGGATAAAAACCATTATAACACATACTTATTATTTGATATTTCTCAAGGTATGTTATAATTCTATTATATAATGGCTCTCACTATTATTTTACATATGACCGTGGGAACAGTTATGGGTCTATAATCTTCCAAGAATTGGGAATTAACTGTTTTTGGGATTGGTGTTACCGTTCCAATTTTCAAATTGTGATGAAATTTACCTAGTTCATTCGAACAATTGATGATGTACGAAAGAGGCTCTGCGATGTAAGATCCTAACGCTTTTTATTATATTAGTGAAAATACAGTCTGTCAGCATTATTGCCCACTTACTGGTGTAGGCTGATCTATGACATAAAACGGTTCATAATCTATAGCTTTAAATATATGTCTATTATAAGGAAATATTCCCGTGCACCTAAAGCCTGCTTGAATGTTGCTTGATGTTAGCGCAATCGAAAAAGCTGTAGCTATATGGACGGAATATTATAAATTGTCATTGTTTTTTTTTCAGAGTCGCATATACAGACCGGTCTGTAATTTGTGCGAGCAAGAGGCGGAAAGGACAATACCACTATACCGTTCTCAGAGCAGTAGATGCTAATGTATATTTCTGGAAGTGTTCTAAAAACTCAAAGGAATCATTTTCCTGCATCCAATCGCTTGCGTGTCCGGCGCCAGTGCTTCCAATTGGACCAGTCCAGATCAAAGGTTCTTAGTAGCGAATCCTCGGAAAAATAAACATTGGAGCTAAAATATCACCAACAGCACTCGCCGCGCAGGTTAACGTGACCAAGTTTCCACGTTCGGCAGATGTCAATGCTCCAACTTGTTCTCCTTTCAAAGACAATTCTATTTGACTTCACAACTGTTCTCCGTCTCATCAATATTGTATATATCTTTAGGTTCGAACTTATATTTGTCCAGAACTTTCTGCAGATGTTAGAAAAAAAATATTTCATTGGTTTCGTTGAATCTAGTGGCACGAGATAAACTAGTTGGTTGTGCGCACCTTAAAGAGAGCTGTGGTTATCACCTCATAAATCTGCTGAACCATTCTCCAGTAGCCATCTTTTTTTCCTACTGTGGTGGCATTGCTAACTCATATTTATTGGCTAATTCATATGTCTTCCAATTTCTTCAGGGCAAAAATCATAGTGTGTGTCTGCTGCCTTCACTATATGATTCGCCATAATATTTTCCTGGTCTTTGGTAAAACTGTTGTTCCAAGCTCTATAACCAAAGAATTTCCTTCCCCATCTGCAACAGGGCTCCTTTTTCTTCTCAAACCTCTCCAAAGAAACGTGACACATTTCATATTTCTTTACCGCTGCACGAATAAATAATGTACCGTTTTTTACTTCGGTGTATGCCGCTTCATAAATTGATACGTCTTTGCCACCTCTGTCAGTTCTTCTCAACTCCGTACGAGGCATTCTGGAATTTGAAAATATTTTAATTACAAATCAGACTATTCAAAATCGTTGGCGGGGTCAGTTGTAAAGTTACAATCGCCCCCGGGCAATCATGTTACAATCGCCCCCGATCGTACTTTCTATGAACTTTTTAGTTTTTTTGTAATAAATGGTGGCATAACACATTTTGATGCCGATATCACCAACATACAAAGATATGCTACCCGGCAGTGATACCATTTCCCAAACCTGGCGCAAGCGCTGTTGTCATTTTCGTAGTTTCAGATATTTTGGTTGTTACTCTCGCCGCCTGCTACTTTCGACCCCGGTCTACCCTACATCAGATTTCGTGGATGAAGCATATGTTCCACAAGACGTGTTAACGGAAGAAAATGCGGCTTCGAACGAAGTAATACCTGAGAAATCACTGTATGAAATGGAGTGTAAACATTTTTGCGAATGGTGCAAGAAAAAAAGAAGGCAAACGTGGTAATTGACAAGATAATTATGGCTCATATACTTAAATGATAAAAAAAGTTGAGTCTTCGTCATTATGGTCCAATCACTCGCAACTTAAGATGTTGTCTGCTGAAGAAAATGTAAAAACAAGCAATTGAAAATATATTGCTTATTTCATTGATTTTTGCATGAATATTTTTTTTTCAAATTTTAACACGTAGAGGTATTTTTAGATATCACTTCAGATAACAAATATTCACTGCTCAAGGTAGTTTTAAATATAGAGTTTGAGGAGGCTGTAGAATTGGGGAACTGATGGCGATGTCTACTGATCATGTTGACGACAGATAAAGTGTATTAGTTGTGAGAATTTCCGACAATAAAATGTATAAAGAAAGAACATTTACTGTCAACAATGGAAGTAATGCTATCCATGTAATTGTTGTATTTCAGGAATATAGGGAACGCCGTTCGAAGAACACGGCTATTCGTAAACATCAATAATGAAAAATACATGGTATAGTCTGTAGGTCCCAACACATTTTCTAAGATGCCACAGAAAATAGCAGAATACATGAGCAATGAAATGCACAACAATATACTGGGCATAGTTTTAGACAATCCTCCGCGACCTTGCTGGCGGAAGCAGGTGCCGATTGGTCCGTAAAAAAAAGGTATGGTGGATAGGATTCTGATTCAGTTGCAGAAGGATATATTGAACTGCCCCTTAAAAATAAAGTCGAAATTTCCAGAAGAATATTGGACAGTAAAGTTGTAATAGGTGCACTTGTAAATGCTGAAGTGACAGTAGGCATTACAATGTCCAATTTATACAATGACGCCATCAGTAAAAACGTCGTTTCTAATGTTTCAAAGCAATTGTTCATTACATTAAATAATTGAATCGATCTCCAGTTCGATGACTTGATGAATTATTTTTATTTTGATAATAAAAAATAACCATGCATATATGATTTGTTTCTGTTTTTTGTTGTATTTCGGCAATAAAAGTTTTTTACTCATTGCATCATTATATTGACGAAAAGAGCGCGAATATCGATGCAAAAACAGTCACTGGCGACTGCCGACAGTTACATACATGGGGTAAACTAATGAATAAAAAAGTTTTAACTCACTAGTCAATCAAAAAACTCATTGGTGAATTTAAAAGAAGAGTCAAAATTAAATAAAAAACCATTCACACGCGTTTCATATACGAGAATACTCCTTTCAATTGATAGAGATTTACGAACCGATAAATGGACAGAGAGCGCCAAAAATAAGGAATAGCCAGTTGCCAGGAAACCTAGTAAATGGTATATGTATAAAAGCCATATCATTGGCCTGGATCCACTGCCACAAGTCATTTTATACAATGTAGCATGATGTAATCCTGCACCGGCGCAGATGCCTAGCTTGCTTTACCCAATCAAATACTGAGATGCTTTGAACTTATTCCACATTGAAGGACTTGCTTCATCATAACACCAAGCTAAAGTCCATGTCATAGAATAAACAAATATTGATAAAAAATGGGGCAACCTACTACAAAATCTCCATTTACATATTCAATACCCATGATCTTCATGACCTTACATAAATTCTCGATATACAAACATTTCGGTGAATTGAATACGTCTTCAAGCTATCGTTAGAATATAGAACACGCGTGATTTTATTTTATTTTTTCTTTGCATCAAGTTCAAGCCTCAAAAATTACATTTTCTGAAAATAATTTCTCAAATTGAAAAATTTTGTTCAAATTTTTTAAATTTGAAGGTACTTTTCAATTCAAACTCGATGTGACCTTCAGTTGAATAACTTCCCCCAAATCCTAGCGCCAGTTGTGGTTGTTTCAGGAATATTGATGGACAATACTATTTCTCACAACCCAAACATGAATTTAACCTCATTTTCAATGTGATGTTTCAGTAACAATTCGAAATACCATGACAATACAAATATTAGTACAACATATAAATGAAAACAGATGAAATTATAGTTGATAGTTCGAAGAAACTAGCGGTAAAAGTTTGAACTGTGTGAAGTAATGATGCATACGTCCACCAAAGGCGCTAGGAGTATGTTTTAAAATATCATAAAAAAATTGGCTTTTTCAACGTCGAATTATGAAAAACATTGAAGTTTTTTCGATTTCTACGTTTGTTGCTGATCTTTCTAAGTGGTATTCTTTATGTGCAAATCAAAATATTTTAGAAAAGGGGCACATGCGTTTAGTAGAAAATTATGAAAATATTGAATCGAAATGAAATATTGATTTCATATTTTTTATTTAGGAGGAAAGTACTTCCCATTGGTGTAGGATAGAATGAAATTACCTTTGGGGAATTTTCACAAAGAAAAAATATAGAGGCACATATCGATGGAAGTTTGTGATAATATATTAACTTTCAAATGCAGTAACTTTTTTTAAATAATTCCGATAAACATCATGTTTATAATCAATAGGAATAAGAAAGTACGCGCCAATGTTTTTTTTTAATTTTAAATTCATGCGGCCGATACTTGATGAAAATCCATATTAATGCAAACAAAAGACACTCACTTCACCAAATAATTTTCACTAACCTGGGTTTACCAAACCATGACACGTTTTCGCTATACAAAAGCTTCTTCAGGTCGAGATAATACTAACTCAACAATCACGATGATAAATCTAATTAGGAATATTAGGAGTATTAAGGAAAATCCAATAGGTAATCAATAGGACTAGGATTATATCCATTACCTGTTTAATATTCAAAAAAACAATCAACAAAGAAGAATTATTTAAGTTGATCTGGTTATTGAGCAAATATTGCGACTCTTAATTTATTAATTTCCAGAAGGTCGAGTTTAAAACCTTTCTTTTCTATATGTAATATGCCGAAATCGTTAATAAAACAATGATTTTCAGTCCAGAGGTGAGGAGCAAGAGTTGAATTTGTTTTCTCATTGACGAAACAGTTCCTATGTTGTCATAATCTTTTTTCAAATGTTCCGCCTGTTTGGCCTATGTAAAAACTTACACGAACCACAAGTTAATTATTATACCCAAGATTTTTCTGTTTTATCTTTATTTTCATAATAAACTTACTTGAATTATTATCTATTTTGTATGAAATATTGATGTTGCTTCAATTAAAAATTTCTTGTGGTGTAGTTATGTGGACATTTTAGTGTGCTTTATGAGAACTGGAGGACAATTAAAATGTTCTTCGACTTTATCAATACAATTCACCCTTCAATTCAATTTACAAAAGAAATGGAAACAGATAATTCTATAAACTTTTTAGACCTTACTATAACAAATCAGTAATGATCATAACTTTTGAATGTTCCATCAGCCTTCATATACAGATATCACAATACACAGTACCCTGAATATAGTATGGATGCCAACATAAATTAGAATTGAATATAATTAAACAAATTGCAATTAATAACGGTTATAGTTCAAACCTGATGGATAATATTATTTCAACAAAACTTTATATAAAAACTTATTATACAATTATATAAAAGTTTTTTCTATTCATAACGAGAAACATTACATATTTAGGCCATACTACCGAAAAAATACTTACAAACAACATCAATATTTCATAAAAAACAGATAATAATTTAGGTACATTCATTGAGAACAATAAAGACAAAATGGAGAAATCTGATAAATCTGGAGTTTATAAATTAACTTGTGGCTCCCATGTAAGTTTTCAGATAGACGAAACAGGCGGAACATTTTAAATACGATTATCAGAACATATGAACTGTTTCGTCAATGGAAAAACAAATTTACCTTTTGTTACTCACCTCTTGACTGCAAAAAAATTGTTAACGATAACGATATTGTATACAGGGTGTCCCTGGACTTCCTCTTTTCCTCTCGAGAATGTATAGATGGGGTCAAAATATCACCAGTACTTCATATAACTTTTGTTCCTAAAAGCCTTCGTTACCAAGTTACGGGCCCTCAAAGTTACAAAATGAAAAATGTTTTTCTTTGATAATTCTCAAAGTGAATATTCAAAATCATATAAATTCTGGTGATTGACTAAACAAATGAATTCCTTCGATGAGCTCTCATGCAGGAGTCAATTGTCCTGCTACAAAGTCAGGAACGGACTACCCCCGATGGTCCACACCCCAAAACTTTGAAATGACAAATAATTTTTCAATAGTTTTCAACAAAATAAGGTTACGTAGACAATTTTCTGAATAGAAGTACTCGTGTGGAAAGTCGATCGGAGCAACGATTCTTAATAAAAATGCAGTTTTACTCGACGACATCGTCCACTCGTCCACCATTATTTTAAATGAAAAATTTTCACAGTAGAAATACAAATGCTAACGTTAATTCAACAACATTTATAACAGGGATAATACAAAATATGCTAAAATAAAGTCGTGAACAAAAAGTACAGTACCTAGTTGAAAGTTTCATTCACAATGTAGATATTTTTTCAAATGAAATATCAAGTTATGTAGATTCGTGGTGTTTTTGAACTAACAAGCTACTCCACTATGAAATATCGAATTCAGTCCATATTTTGTATGTACGCGTGGAATAAGCACGTTTCGAGTTGTGTTATCTGAATCTCATGAAACTCAACATTTGGATGTTGCAAATTCGTATTCACAGCTTAACTGTTGAGGAGTTCCACTGATAAGTATAATTTCATGGGAGAAAATCTTTAACCCGAAGATAAATTTAGCTGAAAAAACGCACATTGGAAGACATAACAAATAAAAAGCAAACGAATAAACTACAAAAACGGCTGCACATGAATAGGTGAAAAATATCCGGTGAATAAATGTATGTTCCATTTCTTCCACAGATGTTGACAAAAACACCTCGTAGAAAGAAATAAAATTAGTGTGGATAAAAAATGACATCTGGAATGCGATTTTGTTTTGTTGAGTGGTGCATTGTCATTGTATTGTCAATATTCTAATAGGGCAGTCTGAAGTGTTTTGATATGGCCGAACAGTTTACATTCAACGAATATGCAGATATGCATGCATTGTATGGACGGGTATTTGGTAATGCTGCAGAAGCCCGTCGTCTGTATGCCGAGCATTTTCCCAATCGAACGTTACCGGCAAGAGAAACGTTCGAGCGTATCGATCGCAGCTTGAGGGAGACAGGTATGTCTAATGGATAATTAATTGGAGCCTTGATTTGTTGAAAATATAAACAGGATGTTCATAAAATCAGATGTGGAATCATCTGCGACTGAAAGATAAACTTTAGTCACTATCTTCCATCGTCAAGATAACCTCTTGGAGCCTGTTGTTTCATTTCGATATTATTGTAGGTTCAGTTTTGCCAAAACGAGGTGGTGAGGGCGCTCTTAGGGCTGTGCGAACCGTTAAATTGGAGGAAAATATTTTGGAAGCTATCGCTAATGATCCTTCAATGAGCATCAGAACAGTTCCATACAACCAAGTCCACTATCCATAGAATGATTAGGGAACAACTGCTCCACCCATATCAGATCCAGAAGGTACATGCCATGACACCTGAAGATTTTACAGTACGACTGGAATATGCCAATTGGTTCCTGGATAAGCAAAGAGAGGATATGACTTTTATTACTCGAGTTTTATTCACTGATGAAGCAGGTTTCAGTAGAGATGGAGTAATCAACTCTCATAATCTCCACATATGAACCGAAGAAAATCCCCATGGGATAATGCAAACCAAACACCAACGGAAATTCAACGTGAATGTTCGGGCTGGTATTATAGAAAATCATCTTAGAGGACCATTCGTCTACATGACCGATTGAATGGAGAACGTTATTTGGAGTTCATTCAGAAAGATTTGAATGGACTTTTGGAACATGTTCCATTGCAAACCCGAAGAGTTATGTGGTTTATGCATGATGGCGCTCCTCCTCATTTTAGTTTGATTGTGCGGGACCATCTGAACCAGATTTTCCCAAATAGATGGATTGGTAGAGGTGGGCCATATTCATGGCCACCGCGGTCTCCGGATTTAAATCCATTGGATTTCTTTCTGTGGGGGCATCTGAAAAGCTTCGTTTACGCTACACCTATTCACACCAGAGATGCCTTGTTGAATAGAATTACATTACATTGTGAAGCCATACGAAACGACCCTGGCATGCTATTTCAAGTGCAGAGAGGGTGTTTGCGCCGACTAAGAAAATGTATTGAGAGAGACGGGGGTCATATCGAGCAGTTTTTGTAGCGGATTTAGCATTTCTGTTTGCTCTTGAGGCTTGCGATTGATTATTTACACCATGAGTTTTGTAAGGTAAACGTGTTTGCATGATAAAAATTCGTTATGAACATTGTACCTATCATTTCTATTTCCATTACAAATTAATCTTTTCGAATAATGGTAGACATCCCAGGTTGGACATCGTCGAACAAAAATGCATTTTTATCAAAAATCGTTGCTCCAATCGATTTTTCACACGAGTACTTTTATCCAGGAAATTGTCCAGGTAACTTTGCTTAGTTGAAACATATTGACAAATCCCAGTCATTTCAGAGTTTTGGGGTGTGGACCATCGGGGGTAGTCCGTTCCTGACTTTGTAGCAGAACAACTGACTCCTGCATGAAAGCTCATCGAAGGAATTCATTCGTTCAGTCAATCACCAAAATTTAGATGATTTTGAATAATCACTTTGGAAGTTATCAAAGAAAAACATTTTTCATTTTGTAACTTTGAGGGCCCGTAACTTGGTATCGAAGGCTTTTAGGAACAAAAGTTATATGAAGTACTGGTAATATTTTGACCCCATCTGTACATTCCCGAGAGAAAAACAGGAAGTCCAGGGACACCCTGTATATAAAAGAAAGGTTTTGAACTCGACCTTCTAGAAAATTGAAAAATTAATTGGGTTATGCAGAAAAATGCAATATTTGCTTGGTGACGACCAGATCAACTTAAATAATTCTCCTTTATTGGATTTGTATTACCGAAGATTAAACAGGTAATGGATATAATCCCCATCCTATTAATGACCTTCTGGATTACCTTTAATAATATAACTAATATTTTCAATCAGAATTACATATCTACTACTACCTGCCTTGATTATTCAACAGTGTGGAGTGTTTCTTTCTGTCACTAGGTACCGCCGGTTGAAAGTTACTTCTTCCGGCGTACCTATAGGTGATGTAGGCTTGATGGTGTTTTCATTTATGTTGGGTCTCGCTTCGGCCAGAGGTCTCCGGATCTCTGACAGGTGACTACTCCGTACTGATGAGGGCCAAAAGCCTGAAACCGGTATGCGGATTGTTAGGCAGACCTGGCATAAATTAAACAAAATCGAGTTTATCAGGAAGAAACATTTGCAATTAATTTTCATTTTCTATGGAAGTTTGCATAGATTTTCAGGTGGATATCATCCATCGTTCAGCGTGGTATTTGCCAGGAAATTAGTTGTTTTTCGCTTGTGGTCTACCAATTGTTTCAATTTATATTGAATTTGTTGTGAAGAAGACTTCAAAGTTCCTTATTTTCTTATGATACATCATCATTGTTGAGTTAGTATCACCTTCACCCAAAGAAGCTCTTGTATATCGAAACACCTGTCGTGGTTTTGTGAACCCAGTTTAGCGAAAATTATTTAATGAAGATTGTCTTTTGTTTTATTTTTATTAACAATTGAAAATAAATTAACAGTAAAGAATAATTTGGTTTTATTTGTCCATGTCTGATAGTAAAGGAGCTACACTCCATGGGAAAACAGTTGATCCATTTTGTATAATATAAAATTAACAGTATAAAACAATGGCCATGTTTTAAAAATTCATTTGAATGACAAGAAATAATTTGCTGCTGTCAGTAATTGAATACCACACAGACCAACAGTTATATTTATCTACTCAAGTGTCTAGCAAATTTGCATAAAACAACTTGTTCTTGAAATGCACCATTGTATGCACGTGTATATTGAGAATCGTTAAATAGATTTGGTGAAAATAACACGTAGTAACTTCGGTCAGAAATATTATGAAATTTATGGACTTCCAGGGCTGAAAACTATATTTTCTAGTAGGTTGAGGGACTACCCTAGGACACCCGTCATCATCGGGAACACAAAATTAGTTATTCAGGGAATTATCATTAATATAAACGAACATATTGCCAGTGAGCTGCCTGATCCGGGTCAGCCGATATATCTTAAAATACGTCACATAAATTTTCGCGAATTATTGTAGATATCAAAATTTTCTTAAAAAAAATTGAAACGAAACGAATACTGACTATATGGAAGAGTTGGAGGGATGATACGCTACACGTTTTTTGAAAATGGTATATGGATTTGGATCCCATGCAGTAATTGCATGAAAATACGTTATTTCTGCGATTATAACCTATCATCTACCACTTTTCAATCCGTTATATAACCATCATGGATCTATTCAACATTTTCAGAGAAATTCGACTTTTGCCCGAAAAAGGTGTTGTCACCACACGTTGAGCGGGAATCAAGAAATTGTAGGTTATGTTTTCGAAGAGAAACAGTTTTTATGCGATGTTGTGTTGGATTCAATCCCAATCTCGTTTTCTGAAAACGGCATATCAGTGGCATTCAATTTCTCAAACTCTCTGAATAGTTATTTTACTTTTGTTTCTATTTTCGTTTATATATCCGAATAAACTCTTTTTTTATGAAAATGACATGGTACTTCCTTTGAAGAAAATGTATGTATCTTCAGCACTCTTGCATTTTTAATGAAAAACGCGAATTTGAAAAGTTATACAAATACAACTAGATGTGATGTATTTTATAAACATATCAAACAATCTGGACTTGGCAAATCAGTGGCAAATGTTCGTCTATATTCATGCTAAATCCATAAATATTTCTTTTGGTTATCCGATGACAAAAGATATCCCACGGTCGCAGCTTAATCTATATACAATTATAAAATTGTAATTGTTTGTTGTATATGGTCATTGCTGGTCAATCTTCTTGAGCATGTTATAAGTGTTTTCATTCAGTGTTTACCTTGTATGCTATTGGACTACAACATATCTTCTTTCGACACAAACAATTCAGTCTAGCTGTGTCTACTATAAAGAAATGTAACTTTCGAACTGGGCAATATTGATCTAACATGTTTCTTTCTCGGACTCCACCGGATTTTTGTGTTCTTACGTTTGGTGAAATAGTACGGATTACCTAAAGTTCAGTCGACAGGAAAGAAAAATGGCCGCCGTAAAACATGAGGCTACAGTAGCGATTTTGTTTTTCCTCGTGATAGGGGGCTTGATCCTGAGTACAACTCTGAGTTGGCGCGGCACGGGGTGCGTTAGCGGCCATCTTGATAGGTATGATACTATTAACATGATGTTTCCATCCCCAATCCGTAGCTGTTAATTGATTACCAAGCCAAGTTTGAATTTGAAAATATACCCTGTAGCAGTGTTGTTCAGCTGCTTCTCAAGTTGGAGGTAATTTCTAACATTCGTTTAGAGATTTATATTGTTTTGTACTTTTGTAAATAGATGCTTTTGATTTTATTCCATTTTCAGCAATGATTTTTTCGTCTGCATTTTTATTATTATTTCTGCTATATCCAATAAATGTTTGTTGGCTAATAATGATTTTACTATTGATTTTTTTCCTTTTCCGGCGAAACTGGAACTTGTATCGCAACCAGAAAAACTATCTGAAATTACTCTGAAAGTAAGAGTTCTTTTGTTGCATGTACCGAGCTACACTGAAAAGATATAATAAATGCTGACAAATGAATCTTCTACCTTTGTTCACTACACTACATTAAACAGCCATACTTTTTGCAAACGAAAAACCTTTCGTTTTCCATCAAAATCAAAATGTACCTTTTTTATTCATTCACTTCTCTAGCTAGTTTTAGCTGATATTATCGTTGAGATGGATCAAGTTGTGTGCTAACTTCTTTGAATGTGAATGTGAATAGCATTATATTACATGAAAATTATTCTTTTGCATTAATTACAACGCTTATTTGCAATAAACAATAAAAAATTCTCAAGATTACTAAAAATTCAATGATGAAAAAGTAGTTTTTTGGGGTTTTTGCATTTGTAACGATATTTTTCCATACAAACAATATATTTTTTCATGCCATCTTAAAATCGAGGTATCAACGAAAAAAATGAGCACTGGTAAATCAAAAAAATTGAAAATTTGTAAACCAACTTTTTCGATTGAAAACAAGTCTTTTTTTTTATTTAAATTCATTCGTATACAATCGAAAAATAAATATTTTGCTTTGAAAAAATTCAGCTTATTCAAAACACAAAAAGTAACGTTTTCAGCAAGTTTCATATTTTTTTTGCGGGAGATAAAAATAAAAAAAAAACAGTTTTAAGCGTTTTTCTCGTTAATATTGAGGTTATCTCGAAAAATGATTGATACGAATATTTTAGATTTCAATTATCTAGATTTTTTGCAATAAACCTTTTTTGATAGGATGCATATTTCAGCCACAATCGTAAAAAAACCAATATCCAACCCACAAAACGTATATTCAGCTACCCCCACCCCTCTTCTGGAACTTTTACTCAGTCGTCTTGATTTTTCCTAGTTTACTTATAATTTACCCTAAATTTTCCGACCATCCACGCACTGCTGAGAATTGTTTTTGTTTCAAAAATGATTGGCCCTGGTGAGAGTTTTTCCACAAAATAACTCAATGAAAACATAATTTTTGGTTTTCTTGTGTGTTCCGAAACATATTGAGTCGATTGGTAATGATAAGAATGACAAAAAATATTTCTACGACTATTCGGAAATATGTTTATTGTATTGGTCTTAAAGCATGGGAAAAATAGTCGTTTGTAGAAGCTTATTCATTTCCGCACTGTTTTGCAAGAAAAATAAAACAAACACAAATGAGTCCACCTGGTGAAGTTATTTCCCATTTATATGTAGAACCAAATTTAATATAAACCAATTTAAAATTCAAATTATTTATGGAAGTGCTATTGTATGCTAATTTTTAACATTTCATATGAATTTCAAGCCTGTTTGCGGAGTTCAAGCATGACAACATGGCAACAGCAGTAATGAATGAAATAAATAATTGAGTTAGAATTTCATCAAAAATGTGGAAGCAAAAGTTATAGGATTTGAAATATTAATTTTGAATAAGTGCATGTTATTATATTGAATGACACAGGATATAGGGCTAAACTGGTAAATTCTACAATGAATAGTCGGATTGTACCAAATTTCGATACATGTATTATAGTCTAATCAACAAGTTCAAAAACGTGTTAAATAGATATAAAGCTCCTAAAAATATGAGCGATAGCTGATTCGATTCGGAATGACGTCTAGAAAAATGTTTTCAAGGGTTTATTAGCACGTAAAAAATTGCGATTGTTATCAACAAAATAAAATTAAAAAAAGAAGGTATTTCGTTTTTCGTTAATAATTTCTAAAATAATGATATTTAAGGAATTATGAAAAAAGATCCTGAAAAAGTCCTACCTCCTGGAACTCTATCTCTATTATTCATAATTTTTTTTTAACGCTGGAAATAGGGCCGTTACGGCATAGGCGCACCGTCTAAAAAGCCGTTATATCACCTAAAATAATTTTTTTATAGTATTAAATAACAATTTAAAAATTTGAATAAACTATGGTGTAATCCAGACACTTGAACGAAAAAAACCTCGGTAAAAAAAAATTTCATATCGATTTTTCAAAAAGTTACACCATTGTTAATTAACTAATTTTTTTCCAATCTCTGTTTTCATAAATTACGACATAAAAGTTTAAATAATTGGTCTATGAAATTTTCGCATCGTGGAGCTCTTTTCATTCAGGTACTCAATAAAGCAATGCAAAAAAAATTATTAAAGTTTATTATTTTGTTAATTATAATTTTTGTAAATTAACAAAACATGAAATTTCAAAAAAAAATTATCAAAAAAATTTTTCTTCAGTAATATCTTGTTATTGTTGTTTTTGCATCTAATATAGGTATCAACTAACATTGGAAAAAAAATTTTTACGTCATTTGTTGAGAAATTGTTTATAAACAAAGACTATTTTGAGATTTTTGAAAAAATTTTTTACCATCTTATTGCATAGGTAAAATTATGATTTGAAAAAAAATATTTTCTTAAATAATTTTTTTATTGTTTATTTTTTTTTATTTCAATTGTTTAAATAATTAGTTAAAAAATTTTCCATTCTTAAAAATCATCATTGACCTTTTTCAATGAATTAACAGAAAAATACATTTTTTTTATAAATAATTTCATTGTTTATTAACTTAACAATTTGTTATAAACAAATAATATTAACCGTTATATTTTTTTTTGTATTTTTTACAGCATTGTTACATATCACATGATAATGAAATTACAGCCGTTCCATAATTTGTCAAGTTATAAATTGTTATAGCTTTTGAACTATGAGAGATACGGTAGGGACATTCGAGTCATTTTTATAAAAGATTTATTTATCTTAGAAATGAATTCAAAATCGATTCTGTAACCATTGTTTATCAGTTGTTATAAGCATTTGTTTATAAAAAATTTAGATTTTTATTTTATTTTTTGAAATTTCATAGCTTATAACTTGTTAAATAATATAGATACAGCTACGGACTCTCGAACTTTTTTGTTCTGTGATAAAATATCTTTCTAATTACGTATAAGTTATAGCAATATAGATTTTTGTTTAAATAATATACTAGTTTAAATTTATACTTACCTAATTTACATTCTGCTATTGATCATTTTTTTAATTATTAATATTCTGCTAAAGTTTGATTATTTATTTATTAAAATAATATTTACTAAAATAATAATTGAATTTATTTTCTAATTTTTATATTTTTTTCAAGTATAAACAATTTCTTAACAAATGACGTGATTTTTTTTTTTCAATGTTAATTAATACCTATATTAGATGCAATAATAAGATATTACTAAAATAAAATTTTTTTGATAACATTTTTTGGAATATTAAGTTCTAAAAAAAATTCATAAAAAAAAATTTTATAGACCAATTATTTAAACTTTTATGTCGTAATTTATAAAAACAGAGATTGGAAAAAAATTAGTTAATTAACAATGGTGTAACTTTTTAAAAAATCGACATGAATTTTTTTTTTACCGGGTTTTTTTTCGTTCAAGTGTCTAGATTACACCTTAGTTTATTCAAATTTTTTAATTATTATTCAATACTATAAAAAATTATTTTAGGTGATATAACGGCTTTTTAGACGGTGCGCCTATGCCGTAACGACATCGCGGAGCCCTATTTTCAGCGTTAAAAAAAAATTATAAATAATAGAGATAGAGTTTCAGGAGGTAAATTTCCTCCTCTTTCAGGATCTTTTTTCATAATTCCTCAAATATCATTATTTTATAAATTATTATAAAAAAACGAAATACCTTCTTTTTTTAATCTTATTTTGTTAATAACAATCGCAATTTTTTACGTGCTAATAAACCCTTAAAAAACATTTTTCTAGACGTCATTCCAAGTCGAATGAGC
Source organism: Gonioctena quinquepunctata (assembly GCA_018342105.1). Lineage (NCBI taxonomy): Eukaryota > Metazoa > Arthropoda > Insecta > Coleoptera > Chrysomelidae > Gonioctena > Gonioctena quinquepunctata. The sequence goes on along the minus strand of JAFIRS010003993.1, from coordinate 44,592 downwards.
TATCGCTCATATTTTTAGGAGCTTTATATCTATTTAACACGTTTTTGAACTTGTTGATTAGACTACTAGCTACAATCAATAAAAAAAAGACAAATTCTCGTTTTTTTTTTAATGAAAACTCAACCTATGAATATTTTTACTATAATTATAAAGGGGTAAAAATGAGTTTGTTTGTAGGGGGTAATCTCAGGACCTACTAAACCGATTAAAAAAAATCATTGATCAAAATATAAACTTTTAGTTCGAATTGTGAATATTTGTAAATTAAGTCGGAAGAAAAAGCGCTTTATCGGCATTCGCTAACCAAATGGAAACATGTATTTCAGGGTTTTTGAAAATTCAACCCTAAAGGGCACATAGGGGTTGGAAGTTTCTATGGGAGTACCGTTAGTTTTGAAGTTAGAGTCATAAAAATTGTTATTTGGGGTCTATGTTACAAATAAAGAAATACGTCAGAGAAAGGGGTGTAATGGGAGTTCAAAGTTCGTTTTGGGGTTTTCTTAGTTTTTATATATATATATATATTGGGGCTCTTCTTCTAGTAAAAGCACACGTCATTCTTGGTTTTTGAAAACTCAACCCAAAAGGGGATAAAATGGGGATTGAAAGTTTAGTTTTGAAGTTGTGGTCATGAAAATTGGTATGAGGTCTTTGTTACAAATAAAAAAAAAGTGTTTCAGTGGTTTTGGAAATTCAACCCATAAAGGAGTGAAATGGGAGATGAAAGTACGTATGGCAGTTCCGTTGAATATAGAGTCATGAAAACAAAATTATTTCAGGGTTTTTGAAAATTCATACCTGAAAGGGGGTAAAATGGGGGTTGAAAATTTGTACAGGAGTACAAATTGGAATTTGGGGGTCATACATAAAGGGTGAAATGGGGAGTGGAAAATTGTATGAGGGTTACGTTAGTTCTGAAGGGTCGTATATAGAAATTGATATTTAAGATCTTCTTTTCAAATAATAAATCATGTATTCAAGGTTCCTTTTTTAAACTCAACCATAAAGGGAAAAAATGGGCTTGAAAGTTTGTATAGGAGTATAGTTAAGTTTTTGTGTTAGGGTCATTGAAATTGGTATTTGAGATCTTCGGAAAATACGTGTTTTGGTGTTTTTCGAGATTCAACCTTTAATGGGGTGAAAGTTTGTATTAGGGTTCCGTCTGTTTTGATATATATATATATATATATATATATATATATATATATATATATAAGGTGTTATGTAATAAGTATCCGATATATTACAGGACGACTCCTCAGTTATTTATAAGGTGAAAAGTTCATATAAGCATGGGTCCACAAGGCTTTGATTTTTGATATAAAAATTTATTTTTATTTTGGTTTTTCCTAAATAATTTTTTAATATGAGAAATTCAAATTTGATCTTAGTTTGGCCCTTAATTGTAGGGGGCGCCGCCTACAGGTCTTTGACTCTTTTGGGGAGTAACAACTTTGTCGTGCATGTATGTATCATATTTTCTAGAAGAAAAATCGATTCCTCTATCATTTTTGCGCGAAAAAGGTATGCTTTCAAAAGTCGCTACAAGCAGCCGTTTTCGAGATATTTTGATTTAAATTAATCGATGCATCCAATCTTCTTCTCATTGATTCGCGAACTCTCTGAAAATAAAAGTATCAAGTAGGATAGTAAGTTGATTCCAATATTTTTTTAGTACTGTCATGTCAAAAATAATATCTTGACGCATAGTTAAATAGTTTTATTTATTATTATTGTGATTATTTGTTGAAAAATGGTAAGCTTTATCAATGCACAGAAAAATAGCGCTGACGTTGAACATTTCTCATGTTCTGGTATGGAAAGTTTTAATTGATAATTTCTTATATCCCTATTCAAAGAGTTCAGGCACAACTCCCTCGTGACTTTCCGTTACGTATCAACTTCTGTCGTTGGTTTCTCCAATGCCTTATTCAAAATCCTTTATTTGAAAATCAATTCCTCTTTACCGACGAAATTTCTCACGCAACGCTATACGCAATTTTCACAACAATCATTTGTGGTCAGAGAAAAACTCCCATGCGATACAAGAATCACATTTCCAAGAACAGTTCTCTCTTAACGTGTGGGCAGGAATCCGTGGAGATTATTTTATAGGTCCATTCTTTATTCTGGGAAGATTAAACGGAGAGAGATATCATCATTTTCTTGAAGAAGATTTGCCTATTCTACTGAAAGATGTGCCGCTTAGACTACGAAATGAAATGTGGTTTATGCCCCGGCACATTTTAGCATCCAAGCGCGAGAATTTTTTGATCAAACTTTCGGCAACCGTTGGTTAGGTCGGGGAGGGTCTCAACCATGGCCCCCTATGTCACCAGACGTTAATAGTTTGTATTTTTTCCTGTGGGGACATCTAAAATCCTTAATTCACCAGACACTTATCCGAAATGAAGAAGAATTGAGTAATCGAATAATTAGCTCTGTAGAACGATTCAAAATACTCCAGGAATTTTCCAAAGGTGCGCGAATCAATGAGAAGAAGATTGAATGCGTGCAAACAGACAGGAGGTGGACATTTCGAACATTTATTGTGATTTTGATTTAGATTTATATCTAGTATTCCGTTGTTTATTGTTGTTGAAAAATTAACGTTTGAAATGTTTCTATATTGAATAAAAAAAAAGTTTTCAAAATTGACAAACAAATGCATCTATGAATTTAAATCAAAATATCTCGAGAACGGCTGCTTATAGCGACTTTTAAAAGATCACCTTTTTCACGTAAAAATGATAGAGGAATCGATTTTTCTTCTAGAAAATGTGATACATACATGCAAGACAAAGTTGTGACTTCCAAAAAAAACAAAGACCTGTAGGTGGCGCCCCCTACAATTGAGGGCCAAACTAAGATCAAATTTGAATTTCTCATATTAAAAAAAATCCCAAATACCAATTTTCGTACAAATATCGACATTATTTTAAAAATTATATATTACCTCATCCTCTTCCTATCTATTCATTATTTTTTCTAATGCAGTAATAGATAATAATCGGTTTTTTTATTCTATATACTTCTTGGTCAAGCTCGCAATTTTCCAAATTTGGTAAGTAAATTGATATCATAACAGTTCGAATGAATCAGTGAAAACAATCAGATTGTAAGCTGTGAGTACTCAAATATCTGATAATTCTTTAAACGCATGCAAATGAACATCAAAAATGTTATTTTTTTATAAATAGAAGTGTCGTCAAGAAAATCAACCAGCGTATTTCTTGCCTTGAAATCAAGACAAGATACCTATAATATATAATGACCATTTTACAATATACTTGCTATTGTCAGCAGTAAACTGAAATTATTCCATGTACCTCAAATGATACTGAACATAACTAGTCTTCAGTGATTTATAGCCACATGAAAGTATTCGTTCATAAATCTACGTGTTCGTGAAAGTTGATAGGCATTTGAAAGATTTTCTGTGAAAGCTACACATCACTCCGTTAATAGCAATTTTTTAATTCACCCATTCAGATAGCCCAACATATTAAATTAAAAAAAAATAGACATTTTAACTGGAATGTCTTCAGAACTTATATATCATTGGATTCAAAAATATGCAACCTCCCTATAATATAAACAAGGTCCTCAATCCATTACCCTTCACGAAATCCCCGTGCACAGACTTGAACGTAAATGACCCTGTAGAATACAATCGATTCTAAATTGCAATTGTCAGAATAAATTTCGTGTTTATCTTTTACGCTGATGATACGATAAACGCAATGCAATGATTTGGAATGTTTCATCATTCCATTTTTTTCCTTGCTTTGATTTTTCGACCGCTATGACATTAATTACCTTGAACTCCTTTAAAAAGCATTTCATTGTTATTGATGAATCAAAAAATGTATAGCATTCATAATCAGCACTTATAAAAATACATGCATGTGATAGGTATTTAATTTCATTTGGATCAATTGAAAGTTATAGTTTTTCTATATATTAACTGCAAATCTGGTGTCTTTACCACTTTACCCCAACTAGAAGGGAGATGAAACGTACTCTAATGGGGCTCACCTTTGAAATATTCACTTATAATACCACAAGAGCTTCAAAATTATCGGGTATTTCCCGATAGGTTCGTTGCAAACAAATTAAGGAGTCAAGTTTTTCAGGTTAAAAAATCACGAGCGCGAAGCGCGAGTGATTTTTCCTGAAAAACTTGACGACTTTATTTGTTTGCAGGGAACCTTGAGGGAAATGCCAGATAATTGAAGCTCGTGTATTCGAGGATTATTTTTCCGTCCCAAAAAGTAGTAAATTGGTTCCAAACTGTTTTTTTGCCTTCTCCGTATTAATGGGAACATTTCCTTTGACTTTTTTATCGATGGTGGACAGAGAACAAACTCCAAATCGACTCATTTTCATGCAAAATCTCCAATTGTCACAATTGAATTCAACCTGTCAGTTTGAAGTGTGGTTAATTTGACTGGATCATGTTTTGTTTTTTATATATAGCAACTACCAGAGAAAATTTTCAAAAAATTATCAGTATAATACCATGTAGGTTGTACCACGTGACGTCGAATGGTGCAATTCTATTGGTCGATATTTGGGTCGGAAAAATAATCATACAAAAATATTGCCGCACGTTCAAAAATTCAAAAGTTCATTAGAAATTGGTTCTTCGACTCCCTCAATAAATATATCCAACTTTACGATGAATGTTACATAGAATTAATGAGTTTTAATTGAATTTCATAATGAAATTGCAAAATATAACTGTTTTTTCCATAGAATATTTTTAAAATATTTCATATAATATAAGTATTTTTTACTTGACCGGCTCCCCTAGTGGTCAGTAATGTAATCGTGCGAAAAAAAAAATATCGAGATATCGACGGAAATATCTCTTTTGAGGTCCCTCGAGACGATTGAGACCATTTCCAGAGTCAAGTCGGTCTGTCTGTAATCTTCCACGATAACTGTCAAACCGTTTGAACAATGAAGCTAAAATTCGGTATGAAGATACAGTTTCTGCCCCGAATGCGACCATGAGTTTTTGGCTGTCATATGTCAAACAAAAGTGTTGCTATTAAAAAATGACAGAAACTATAGCGCACGGAACCTGCAATATGTCATTTGAAAGCCCTTGAAAAACTGTATAGTCAAAATTATTTCTCTACCTGACATCTGTCAAAAATTAAAAAATGACAAAGTTCAAGTTGGAGCTTTCCACCGTTTCCCAGTCTGGCGCTAAGAATGTTTAATTTTTCTCCTATGCGTTACCATCCGAGACGGCCGCTCACCCGAGCATTGACCAGGACGACTCGCGTTTGGTGCAGGACCGCTCAATTGACTGGGGTCAAATATCTCACTTGGTCATTAGACCGGTGAATTGACTGTTGAATCGACCGATCAAATTGACTTCGTACAGCCCTATAAATGATTTTTGATGTAGAGAAAATAGATTTGAGAAACAATTTTACTTTCTTCTCCTCTTCATATGAATTGAAAATCTAATCGAAAATTTGCTGAAACTCTTGAAGACATATTTTGTCTCATTGTTTCTATACAGTTGAAGAATATTTCCAAACACCATTTGTTGAATTTGAGCGACAAAACTATCAGGGTAACTGCTATATCACCGGTGATCAGTAGCAGAAAACAATTTTCGAGGTTATTCAAAACACTGGATTGTTCAATGGTTTTGAATTTTGAATTTAATATATTTAAATTTTCCATTTTAAGTTTTAAATTTTATAGACTTATTTTATATTTTATGTGCATGTATTTGTAGCTACACTTTTTTATCTCTTTTATCTGTTTCTTTTCCTTTGCCAAAATTGACTCAACGTAAACAAACTGGAGTGTTTAACGGTTTGAAATTTGAAATTTAGATAATTTCTCATATTATATTTTGTAAACTTAGAATTTGTAAACTCCGAAAGTACATATATACAGAGTTTTTCTTTCTTTGACTTGTTAATCTTCTTTCTTTCTTTCTTTCTTTCTTTCTTTCTTTCTTTCTTTCTTTCTTTTTTCTTTCTTTCTTTCTCTTTCTTTTCTTTCTTTCTTTCTTTCTTTCTTTCTTTCTTTTTTTCTTTCTTTCTTTCTTTCTTTCTTTAGAGGTGGAAATCTCAAACATAAATTACATTCAGATATAAAAGGATTTTTTTATCACATTTTGTTTTTATTCATTTGATTGTGTGAACCAGAAGAAATTGATAGAAATATTGGAGAGTTTTGGTATTATGGGCATACCGCTTAACTGGATCTCATCTTTTCTGACGAATAGAAAACAAACTGTCTCTGTGCAGTTCGAACATGCTAGCCAAATGAAAACTATACGTTTGGCTAGCAAGGAAGTCGAAATGGGTGTTCCTCAAGGTTCCATCTTGGGCCCAATTATGTTCATCTTGTATGTCAACCACTTGGATTCGGTCATTGGTGATAGAGAATAGGCAGCGTATGCAGACTACTCGTTAGTTATATCCCCTACCAATACTGAAGGTTTGCAATGAAAATCATCGAAACAATTCAAAAACTCTCATCTTCCTTCAACTGTAGGAACTTATTTTTCAATATGTAAAAGACTCAAATATTGCGAATTCCCAATCGGCAGAAAAATATTGAAGACCTTGAAATTTGGGTGAAAACATTTTGTCCAATTTACATAGTGAGGTTAGATTTTGGGAATATCTCTGGACAAACACCTATGCAGGAAAAATCAAAGTCAACAACTATCTTCTAAATTGAATCCTCTGAAATTCATTTTCATCAATTTGCAATCGGTGTTACAACTGTATCAGATAATTAATGAGTATTACGCTCAAGTTGAATCATCGAGACTCAGGTATGACATTTGCCTCTGGGATAATTCAGCTGGTTCAAAGGAAGTTTTCATTGCCTCAAAACGGATCATGAGATGTATTTTCGGAATATCTAATAGGAAAACTTCTCTTCATTTTCGAAATTGTGTTTATGTTTTTAATAATAAATAATTTTTCATAAGAAATTCTGATATCCATGAATATCGAACATGTTCAATTTGCCACAAGAAAAATAATGTCGAATGCTCCTGATCGTGTTGGTCTTGATCTTTTTATTAACCTTCCAGACAAACTATATTAGGATTCAACTCTCCTCTTCCAAATATGATTTGAAATGTGTTTTACTTGAGAAGTTTTTTCAGTGTGAATTATTTTATTGAAATTTAGCATATGTGTGAAGAATTTTGTGTAATATTTTTCTATTTGTTTATTTCATTTATGTTATTTTTTCTTGCGTATTTTCATCCATTATATATTTTTATCTATATATTGACAATTCCAAAACATGTAAACCATGTCGAAAAATGGAAATAAAGATTGGTTGATTCATGTTTGTATGTTCAGGTGGAGAATGTCTTCTGAAAACAAAGTTTTCACTCACCAGGAATATATTTCGTAGCATAAATCATTACCGAATCGGAAAGCAATTGATGTTTGAGATTTTCACATCTGAAAGAGTTCTAGCAAATTTTTGATGAGATTTGGAAATTTTTCAAATGATGTGGAGAAGAAGAAATGAAAAATTTCTTCAAATCCAAACCCTCTCCACAAAAATGAACTTCTTCAGTTCCTATTGGCTGGGATTGAATATATTTTGACACAATCCTGAAGTACATACTGGGGAACTTTCAGTAAAATGAAATGTTGAGGGCAGATTTGGTTCTTCAACTAACACCTATGCTATTTGTATTTTTTTCAAAATACTCCCTGAAACTCAAGAAAATTCCATGAGTATAGTTTTACCTCACATTCACAAATAAAATATTTTAATTTTCAAGAATCAATATTATTCGTTGTGCTAATTTTTTTTTCGGAGTACAGTTCTATGGTGTATTGAGAATAGAATCACAATCAACTGCGGACATAGTCTGGTATACAGACGGTTCAAAGACAGTTGAAAGGATTACATAATACCACTTGGCAAATGCTCCACGATATTCCAAGCTGAAACACATGCTATTATGGTATGCATTCAGAAGAATCTAGAAAGTGGTTATAGGAAAAAACACATCTATATTCTATCTGACTGTCAAAGTACTATCAAAGCACTCAACTCTATACAGATAAAGTCTAAACTGGTCTAAGACTGCCTCCAGAACCTCATCGAGCTGGCAGAACACAACAAGGTCACCTTGATGTGGGTGCCAGGTCATAGAGGCAATGAAGGCAACGTAAAAGCGGACCAGCTAGCAAGACAAGCATCTAAAACGCTAGTCACAGGGCCAGAACCTGTACATTGGATTAGCAAAAACCGATGCAGGACCCTGATCGACGAGTGGATAAAAAGAAGACACCAACAATATTGGGATCAAACTGTAGGGCAAATACACAACGAAGTCATGGTAGGGCATCCAAACTGGACCCTGACGGCTGACCTTCTGAACCTGAACAGAACGAAGGCACGTATAATAATAGGTCTGTTGACTGGACACTGCGGCCTAAGAAAATACCTAAACACCATGGGAGTACGCAGGGAAACCGTGGGGTGTAGGCTATGTGACGAAGAGGAGGAAACAGCCTCTCATATTATATTCGACTGTGACGCCCTAAGGTAGGCGACACAGAACCTTTGAAGAGATCAGCCCGGATCCAGGCATGAATCCAAAGAACCTTATCAACAGGCTACTAAACCTAATTGAAGGCACAAACCTATTTGAATGAGGAACCACTGACGACAGAGTGATACAATAGACACCAGCTGGTCGCAGTGTCAAGGGAAGCTGAGTGCCAACCCTGTCTCTGGCTCGTCAGCTTTCAACCAACCAACCAACCAACCATGGTGTTGAAAGTATTTCTCTTGAAACTGCTCTAATTTTAGAATATAAACATTAAATTCCGAAAAAATCATCATTATTCTATCATCCCATATCCGGGATAGGAATAAAATTACAAATAGTTGTTTTTTCATTAGTATATAAAATTAAAAAAAAAAAAAAAAGTTTCGAGAGTTATTGTCCTAGTCTACTCGACAAGTTGAAAATGGTCTAAAATAGAGATACTGCTCTCGAAATTATGTGTGATAGCTCATTGGATCCGGAATAACACCTAGAAAAATGTGCCAGAAGCGTGTTTTTTTTTTGTTCCCACGAAAAGGGATATCCTGTAATGTTCAGAGAACATCGTGGGAACCGAGGGAAAGAAGGTAAGAGTTGGTGTTCTTCTTAAATTTCTGGAGGTTGTATGCCTCGGGGAACACCTCCCTAGGCAATGAGTTCCAAAGCCTCGCTGTTCGTTGGATGAACGAGTCTTTGGAAAGTGATGTTCTGCAGGTCTCCAAAGTGACCACGAAGGGGTGTGATGACTGAACTTGACGGGTTAGTTTCGAAGAGACTGCCAAAGCAGGAACGATTGTTGATATTTCAGAAGAGCATCGCCCATGAAAATATCTATAAAATAGAGACAAATCGCCAACTTTTCTACGGTGTTCCAGACAAGTGAGCGAGTTTGTAAGCGAGGCATCACCGACGAGACGATTTGCCCTTTTTTGGACAGAATCCAATAGCCTCAGGATATGTTTAGGTGCCGCGCTCCAAATATGGGAAGGGGAAATTGGAAAAAAAATTATTATTATGCAATTTTCGGATTGGACCCACGTGATTTTCCCAGGAAAGGTTATTGCTGATAGTAATACCAAGCATCGATATGGATGACTTCAGTGGTATGGTTACTCCTGACAAAGTTATGTTAGGCACAGTGAGATCGGCTTTTCTAGAGAAAAGACATGCTTGTGTTTTGTTTGCATTGAATTCTACCAAGTTATTAGATCCCCACTCGAGAATTGTTGCTAAGTCCATATTCATATTATTAACATTTCTTCCTCGTTCATTTCTGGTTTCACGGGCTGATATAGGGGCCCTGGAAGAGAAAGCGGTATGGAGGCTACTATCATCGGCAAAGCTGTGTACTGGACATGAAGTTGCTTTCAACAGGTCGTTGATGTGAAGTAGAAATAGTGTTGGTGCGAGAATAGATCCTTGCGGAACACCAGCATTTATGAGTAGAGTGTCAGATGAAACTCCATCGACCACTACATGGAGAGACCTGTTTGAGAGAAAAATAGCAAGCAGAGAACACAGCTGAGGGGGCAAGCCATAAGACGGAAACTTGGCGAGGAGTCTCTGGTGCCAAACTCGATCGAACGCCTTGGAGATATCTAATGCCACAGCTAAAGTTTCTCCATACTTTTCAATAGATAGCTGCCATATATGTGAGACGTAAGCGAGCAGGTCACCAGTTGATCTCTGATGGCGGAAGCCATATTGCCTATCGTTGACAATTCCTGAGTCTTCCAGATATTTCATGAGCTCGATGTTGATGGCTTTTTCCATGACCTTTGAAATAATAGATAGCAGTGCGATAGGTCTGTAGTTGCTAGGTAGGGCCTTTTTGCCTTTTTTAGGGACTGGTGTACTCTTGCAATTTTCCAATTGGACGGAAATACCCCCAAATTGTAAGAGTGGTTGAACAACTTGCAAAGAACAGGTGTTAGTTCGGGGGCACATTTCTTGAGAACAATCGGCGGGATTCCGTCAGATCCACAGGCTTTGTTGGTGTTGAGACCCAGCAAAATATTTCTGATAGTACGTTGGCGAAAGGTGATCTCGGCATGTGACTGTCAATAGGTGTAATGTTCGGGTTTTTTCCCGATGAATCCAGAGTGGAATTTCCAGCAAATAGGTGCGCAAAGATATTGGCTTTTCCTGGGCAGTCGTTGCTAGTGTTCCATCTTCTTTGGTTAGAGGAGGAAATGAGCTGGAAGTGAAGTTTCTTCCCACAGCTTTGGCGAATGACCAAAATGAACGGGATTCGTTAGGACATTCAGCAAGTTTTGATCTTATTTTGGCATTGTGGGCATCTTTTGAGCATTCTATTGTCTCTTTGCATATGCCTCTAGCCTCGACATATGCTGCTCTGGTCTCAGGGCCCGGATTTCTTAGCCATCGATGGTATGCTGCCTGTTTGGAAGCCACAGCTCTAGAGCAGTTTCTGTTAAACCAGGTCTTATCGGATGATGTTCTTCTTTCGGTATTCGGTATGTAAGTTTGCATCCCCAACATGATGATTTCAGAAATTGTCTCAGCACATCGTGTTGGATCTACTGAAGAGAAACAAACTCTCTTCCATGGAAACGCTGAGAAAAACATACGAAGACCTTCCCAGACGGCCGAATTGTAATGCCACATGAGACGAGGTGGTATTGTGCAGCTCGATGGTAAATGGAAAGAGCATGTTGTGGAGATGAGGGTGTGATCAGAGTTTCCAAGTGGGGCACAAACTTCTATTCTATACGGGTCAGGATTGGTGGTGAGGAAAAGATCTAGTGTATACCAATTCTTTTGTCCAAATATAGTTTTTTTTATTATTCATGAAAAGCAAAATAAAAATGTATATAAAAATTAAGACCCCTGTAGGTATATAAAAAAAAGACCCCATATGAACTTTTCACCTTATTAATAACCTTGTGTATCAACCTTGTAAATATCGGACACTTATCACATAACACTTTGCATAATATTAAGCTGTTTTTTTTGCTATCCTCTAAATGTAAATCAACTGAACGATACTAGGAACAGTATCAATCGAATAGTCACCATGAGCACTCTTATTCTATTGATATGAGGAATATTCACTCACTCTCTTGGAAAACAAAGAAGTACTACTTATGTCCTTCACAGACATGAAGGACTTCCAATAATACTTCTATGGACTAAATCATCAGATCTCTTCGACATAGAGGGGTCAAGGAACCTTGCAGCCTGAATCGTGTTAAACAGGAAACAGTGATTCACACTAACTTAATGGAAAATATAGAGCCCGGGCGGCCAACAGAACGCTCCACAAGGAGAAGTTTCTTATCCAGTCCTGTGGAATCCGATCATGGACGGCTACTGGGGTCTCTGAAAGAAGAGCTATAAATATTTAAGTACGCCGATGACAACATAGTCGTCCCAGAATAGGATAAATATAACGCCACGGTTTGAATTGCATGCCAAAGGCACTAGACTTGATAATTAGGATGGACGGATCTAGAGGTACTGAACCCTAAAGAAGCCATCATAGGCAACGTTCACTGAAGACGGAAACTGTAGCCAGTCTAGAGCTCATAAAACTTCGGAGAGAAACACTATAGAATTTATGGTTAAAAGTGAGGCCATACTAATTCTGGCCGGGCGCTCTTCTGGGAGCTAATATGGTACACGGTTGGGCCAACATGATGGTAAGCACAACAAAAAAAAGGTTTTAATGAAAAACTAGGCGAAGTGTAGATACTTGTTTGTATAGGGTATCACAGCGGTAATTGAATCAATTTCCTCTGCAGCTATGTCCTCACTGTTGGACTCTTCATTTGTGGCGACTAAGTGCCTCCAGACTGAAAATAAAAATAGATATGGGATCAGGTCGCATTGCGAAACTATTCTTCCGTGACAAATTATTTGGATTTCATCTTTACCAGAACTTTATGGAATAACCTGCACTGGCACAGAAGATTTGGTATACAGACGGATCTTACACTGAGGATGAAGCGAGAGCAGGAGTGTTTTCTAAAACCCAAGGACTGGATTCATTCACTGCGAATTCACACTTCTGTATTTCAGTCACAATGTGCGATAGAAAGTATTAGAGAAAGTTAAATAATAGAGAAGCAGATCCATATTCTCTCTCAGGACAGCTAGGCGGCACTGAATGCCTTCAGCAGCCGGGAAGGATCTGGTATGGACTCACAAAACAAAACTTCGATAACAATGGCAGAATGAAACAAAGTCAAGCTGATTCAGGTTCTAGGACATCAAGGATTGGCAGGTTATGAAAAAGCTGACGAACTCGCTGAGAGAGGATCCTGAGAAGACTGGACCCAGGCGAAACATGGATACTACTGGCACACATGGCTGGAAAAGACAAGAAAAATAATATATCCAAAGCCCTTCCAAAAAAAAAAAAAGCAAAGTTGTAAACATAAAATAGGAGCAATTGAAAATGATAACAAACTCATGACTGGACATGCCCCCAGTTCGAGAGCAGATAAATGAAATGGGACATAACACGGCGATCTAACCTGCAAAGAGCAGAAACAGGCTCAACCATATAACTGCAGAGCTCTGGATAGCAGAACACAGTTAAATTTTGGGCAATCAAAACTTTTACAAACCAACACAGCACAAAATTACCGGAGTGGAAACTGTGAGAAAAAAAACAATAGTGTCACTGGAGGCAACGATCTGCTACTGAAATATTCGTGGAGCCATGCAAATGATAATATAAATATGGCGTTCGGCAACAATTGTCAGTCTGAAATTATAACGGGAAGATGAATAAGGAATCGAATAACTCCTAGTTGTGAAATGATGCTGATTTTACAAAAAGTAAAACCAATGAGACCCCATATGAGGTTAGTAAATCAAATAGAATATCGTGTATTCTATCAACTTCCTGATGAAACACTTCAGAAACTGGTTCGAAAAGGAATATACCGAAAATAGTGCATGCCAACAACAGACCTATAAGTCGATAAACTGTTTACAACTCTTTCAACTAAAATGGTAGTCAAAAAAGAAGTAGAATTTATACTTTTTTTTTTAGAAATGTCACGTAAGCATAAACGTGTACTCAGCGGTCGACAGTACCGATTATACCCCAAGAATTTACGAGATGCACTACAAACAATAGTTGGAGGTAATTTCACTATTCGCGAGGTTTGGAGACGATTTGAATACCTTCTGGTACCCTTAAAAGAACATGGGAGAAACACCCAGGCCGCCTAACAAGTTTTCACCAAATAAGAGTAGCTCGCCATCCTTCAATAAGCAGTAAAGTATTCGGATTGGGGTTTACCATTGAATCTAATGGACATGAGGATATGATGTAGTACCCTGTACAAACGATCGTAGTTCATTATATTTTGTTCAGCAATATTTTCTTGAGTATACGATTGGAAATATATTTCAATAATTATTTCTAATAATGATATAAGATACTTTTGCCCAGACACCCGCAGATACAGATTCGTTAATGGGATTGTTAAGACTGGGACTTGATAACACGATCAATGGCTTATTCATAACGATCAATAGACCACCCAAGGCGGAAAAAAAATATCATTTTCGTCGTCCGACTGAAACGCTGAGGGGGAAATCCTTTAGATAATCAATTTTTCCGTGGATTCATACAGATCGCCGTTTAAGTAATAATAAAATGAAAAAATGAAAACGCCATTGTATTAAAGGAGCTGTATGAGAAAATTGGGATCCAAAGGTGGGCCTAATTGAACGTTTTGAAAACAGCGATTTTATTTTGGAGGCAGGGAAGTCGGTCAGGGTTCAAGAGATCGGACGGTTGAGTGGGTAATAAGAGGACGGCGAAAAACGCGTCGAGAGTTTAAGGCGAGTTGCGTCGCGACGCTCCTGGATTGAGGGTTAAGCATCGTTTCGGTGTTAATTAGTACACGGGTGTGTTGAGCGTAGAACCCGCTACGGAACGGAAAAATAGTGAGGGTGATCGTGCATTGAAACAATTCCGTGAATTTAGGATTGGAGGAATTTTCTGATTATCTGCCACTGGTTAGGAATAGCACATCAGCACACAGGTAAGCTAGGATTTGGCTATATGTTAATGTTACTAACCACTTATAATATCTGGGAAGATTTCTTTAAGTTTAAATTTTTATCTGAGTACGCTTTTGCAAATGAGAATAATCGATATAGGGTACTGGTCTCTTTCCACTCTATTTTGCTAAATGATTACACATTTGTTTTCGATATACTTTACATTATTGAGCTCCAGGAACTGATATCTCGATATCGTTTGTGTTTTTTTTTATATGTCTTTCACTAAAATATTTTGGCACTTCTTCTTCAATCAAGAATTGTTTTGTTATGTTTAATTTTCTTCTTTCATTACATAGATATATTTTGAAGTTGCCTTCATTCTCCTCTACCTCAGAGGAGTCATAGTCATAGTCATCATAGTCGCGCAGGCCGAACTGATGTCTTTTCGACTACGAGGATGAAATATTTTTTGAGGAAAAAAATTCACTGCCCCGAACATCAATATAGTAGAACTACACAGGGCAGATGTAACAGCAGCATTTTGGACAGGAGAGAAAGAACGGAAAACATGTTTGAGACCAATGTTTCTGGAGTTGACTGGATATACAGCATTCTCACCAGACATAAAAAATCTGTTTGGACAAAGATTGGTCACCAAAACGTGGGACCAGTAGTATCGAGAGGAACTCGATCGTTCCATGACAATTTGGAAACACATAAAACCTACCAAGTTCCAACATATTTCCCATTGTGACGAGTCAAATTCCATCTGATGACCCTGGAAAAAAAAAAAAGGGTGTTTACAGATGAAGTGAAATACACGGAGGAAGTTATCAACCACTGAAGAGAGAATACGTCGTACCCAAGAGCTTTCACCTTTAACTTCATTTGTTTAGTCCCAAACTCCACACGTGTGTCAGCTGCTAGATGCTGGGTTTAGGCCAATGGAAGACGCTTAAGGTTCTACACTATCAGAATAGAATAACAAAACATATGACTATTCACGGTTCCCAAAGACACATTTGCTAGTCTTCTGAGAGAAGCTTTTAGAATAGCATGGATTCAAAACCTGCACGAGTAATCAACAAAGAGAAGAAACTGACAATATGTCTTCAGCAATTGAACGAAAATTGATGAACCTATTTCGTTCTTTCTGCGCCCTCCATTAGATCATCAACAAGTGTTTTTTCAAAGATTGCCACATCGAGATGGAAAAGAGCTCACAGTTGAGGTCGAAAGTGAACTGACTGTTCTGTTGAAAAGGCAAAGATTGGAGAGTCAAGTGAGCCACAGAGGAAGGAGAAACGACTTGATGTACCTGGCTGTATATCTTACTACCATAACAGTTATCACGAGGTGAACGATAATTACAGCATCTATGTCATACACTGAACTGAAACTGACGATGAACAAGTACCAGCAAGATCTTCGAAGTCAGTCAATATGTTTTGGCAAAGTTTTCCTAAACAAGGAAATGAAACATACAAATATATATTTGAAATAATGGAAGTCGATCCTGAACTGTTGTCGCTAAGGGGATGAAGTCTTTCCGAAAAATAGGAGAAACTTTGATCATGGCTGACGATATGCTCCGGATCAGAAGGCGAAGATATTAATGAGATCCAGACCAATCATCCATTGAATTGAACTCAATATTAATTTATACTATGAATTTGAAATCGATATTCCAGTTCTTGATGTTTGAATTTTATTTATCTTTCATTTTTATTTTGATGGTCTCAGTTTGTTCCTGATAGTTCCTGGTCCCTATTCTTGACTTATTGGATGTAGAAGAATTATTTTTTCAATTTGAATTGAATTTTTACTGAAATAATGATTTTATTTGATTTGACTCTACATTGATCATGATATGTTTGTGGGTTGAACCGATTGATCGTATATAATTTAATATCTGTATTCGGGAAGAAAAACAAAGTTATTCAAATTCCAGACGTTACTCGATGCATCGCTCTTCCAAATATGTGCTAAGTTGGCAAATTATGTTAAAAAAAGAAGTCAACTCAGTACTTATTACGCCCTGAACTAACATAAATAGAACTTCAGGAATACGTAGGAATTCAAATGAATTAAAAACGATCTTCAGTTCAAAACGTATTATTGTAAATGTTTTCTTGAATATAGCAGGAATTACTACTCTGTTATATGAACCACACATTCTTGAGAGCACATAATTTAGATGACTCTTTGGAACTTTCGGTCATCGTTATTGCATTATTCGTATGACGGCCCGAAATTTATTAATGGATGGACTTTTCACCAAATATAAATATTGTATAGCGCCTCTGGGCTCCATTCCAGAAATATCTGAACCATCAACTGGTTTTCTAATAGATTCATATATTTATTATGGCCTCATTTACAAATTCAAATGATAGATTTTCAAGGAAAATGATGAAATAATTTTTCTGCCTTCAATGGATGTTTCTTGGATCTTTTTGCATCGAACTGTGAAATGAATATGGAAAATATAACCTTTCCCGTAATTTCCTTGTTGATTACTAAAATAAAACACCCAGTATGTCATTTCCGAAGTACAAGTTGTAGCAAATGACGTTCCATTCTCGACACAATCGAAGTGCATCGACCATTCACCACTCAGTCTATCCACTAATAAGCCAATATGAAAGTCATAACTTATAATTTGAAGCACATTACGTCTGTCCGAGGTCTCTTTAGATGTAATACTCTCCTAATGGCAGAGGGTTGATAACGACCTGATGTATACATTAACGCAGACGGATCGTCACATTTACACACATCCAGTCGCAGGTAGCCGATGTTTATCTTTCCTCGCATTCATCTGTTTCTTGATCATGTAAACCACTGAATACTCGGATATTTTATGTCTTTCGCAAAAATCTCTCGTTGCTTTGATTGTGTTTCGGAATACGAGGGTTGATTCTGTAATAGAACTCATGTAATATTACACGATGATACTTCTAAGCACGCTGGAACAATTTGATTTTTTTCAAAGAGAAATAACTGACTCGCTGATTCATCATCATCGAAATCGCTGAAGCCATAAATATGAAACTTGATCAGTGGATATTTTGAAAATTTGAATACTAAGGGATGAAAGTGCCTCCTGATATTTTGAATGAGGATTACATTCCAGGGGTACGTATGTATTGAAGATTGTTTTTTTGACTCTTCGAATATTTTAATCAAGAAACCAGGATTGAAAAGGCACATCAGTTGACTACGGATTTTTTTTTCAATATCTGCATTCTTCTCCCCAGGCAGTGTAGTAGTATGTACGTATGTAGTATGACATAGGTTACATCTAAAACATGGAATAAGTACGTACTGGGATTCGAATCAGGAACCCTCAGTACGTACTCTGTTTCCGGAACGTAGCTCCAATGCAATTTTTTTTTAATTCTATTGCCGATACTTTGAGATAGAACCTTTTCACAAAAAAAAAAAATAATATTCTCAAGCCAGAAGATACAATATAAATGAGGTGTCTCCATTTTTTTTAACCGACGAAATCAAAAAAGGAGGAGGTTCTCTAGTCGACGCGTATATTCTTTTATTTTATGTATGATCACGCATAACTTTTCACAGAGCTTTTGGGTTCGATTCCGATGATTATTTTTCATAGGATAGGGTGTATTTCGAAGTTGGTCCAACAAAAAAATCCATCCCTAAGGGTAAAGGAAATGGAGGATATTACCGTCCACCTTCTGAATTTGGTCCGTTAACCGATTCTATCAGGCATAACTTGTAGTGGGTCCGATTTGGATGTTTCATTTTCATTAGATAGTGTATACCTCATAGTTGATCATATTTCAATTTAAATAAAATAATCCACTCCTATGTGTAGAAGAATAGGGGATGATTGATTTTTCACTTGTGAATATTGGTATGCGGCATTTATATATCCAAAGACCGGTCATAAACACCACGTTAAGATGCTTAAAACCGTAGGTGTATCTACTGATTCGAGTTTGTTTGAATTTTATGGAAAACAAATTGAAACGTTAAATTCTGCTGAACTTCATTAGTAGATGGCGCGGTTGAGGAATGTTGTTGTTTGTCACGCAAAATGTCAAACTTCAAAACCTATGGAATTTTTCTTTTCTATCAACATTACTTCCATGCGAAAAATTGTGAATTGATCATTTACAAAGATCTAAGTTCTTACAACAAGATCCCGCTCAGAACAGTTGGCGCGAAAAATGAGATAAAATCCTCGAAACTACTACAATGTTTACATCTGCCCTGTCAAGAAACTTCCATTCTTATTAAGTCTACCTGGCGATTTTTTGAAAGTGATTTCTTCTCGGATGGCCTTCTTTGTCATCATGGCAACTTCAACGAAGGAATAAGAAAGGTAGGAGAGTGGACTGATGAATTATCTTGAAATTGAGGGGATTGAAAAATGTCCCCGATGACATTGTCCCATTAAACTCTTCCGATACAAACTATAACCAAGCCATCTACTGCCCAATAATTCTCTAACAATCTCTGACATGAAGAAATCGGAGGAATCATTGCAGATGAAATAAAATCTGTTGATGGAGTTGAGAAATCGATGAATCCTGGTTCCAGGGCTGCTTCCAGCTATCTTAGAATGACTTCTCCGAAAAGGAGCCTACTTACGAAGGCGAGGAGAAAACAATAATATAAATGCTTCTTTATTTTTTCAGTAACACTCCGCATGAGATAATCGGAGAAGGAGGGCGATCTAAACCAAGCAGTTTTTCGAAGAACAAGGCTCCACTCCCAAGATCGATAACGCTAATGGCTATGATTAGATAACTATCACTTTTAATAAAACACATGAATTTCAAAAAGTTAGCGGACTATCTTGAAGATATCTTGATTTTGGCTAGTGAACTCCGAACTGTCATGAGGTCCCATGGCTCGGCAGGAGTCATTCACTATTTTTAGAATTTTCCAATATTTCTAGTCAGAAGATTGTCATCTCATAGAAAACATGTATACAAAATATATATATATATAATATAAAAAATAAATATCAGAGTAATAATAAAATTATTTGACTTAGTCGATAGATACATTACAATCACAAGTTGAAAAAAAATATTACAATGGGCAAGGTATTCTGTAGAGAAGTCAAATTGATTTATACATATACGAGTCATTTTACTAGTAGTGGAGAAATTTTGATTTTAGCTTCAGAAAGTTAGGGGGATCAGGAACTTTTACTGTACATTAGTGATGATGTAAGAACAACATATTAAAAAGTTACCAACCTAAAGTGTGTGCTTAATTCTATTATTTTAATTAAATATATTGCAAAATTACATTGTTCATTAAACATCTTTAAGAAACATATATAATTTTTTTAAATTGATACTGCTATTCGAAAGAATGGAAGATTTACATATAAAGGTATATGCTTATTTTCTTTATATGAATAATGTATACTACAGATATTTTTTTCTAACCTACGAAAACGTGAGAGGTAGCGACACTGAAGTGTATCTCTCTCGAGGAGCACGTAGCCACGAGCGTACAGCTTCACTTAATTTTGTTAAAACTTTTGATCTAATTGATAAAATTAAGCCGACAAAAACTGAACGAAAAAAGAAGAAAAAAGCAGCCACCAAGATGTCATGTTTCTCAAAATGCAACAAAAAAACAACAGGAATAGTACATATACGAAGCTACGTCACAGAATTCATAAAAATCACCAAAGATCTGCCATTCCTTAAAATTCCTCAAGATAAAACATCTGAAACGGTACAGTTCAGTCCCAAAACGACACTTGGAGAAGGCAAACGAAAAAAAACCATTAAACTGAGTTTAAAAAAATACAGTCGTCAAAATATCGAATAAGTTCGAAAATTAATGAATGAATTTCCAGGGCCACAAAGCCTAAAACCAAAACTCTAGTTCATAATGATATCAAGATTTTTTTCAAAGGTACTTTCTGAAGCCTGTAATCTGGTAACTTCAGAGTTTCTATTGGTTTCAATAAAATTGAATTAATAATGAAATTTCTGCCAAAAAATAAACAAATATTGCTCCAAAGTCCGGGGAATTTTTTTGTTAAATAAAAATTTAATAACTTTTATATAGAAAAAAAAAAAAAGTTTACCTTAACCAGCATATATTTATATTACGACCTCAAACAAGGTGTACGCAGCGTATTTTTTTTTCTTTTAATATAAGTGTAAATTGTATCAAATACGAAAATATTACGTTTTTAGTAAATTGACGAATTGTTCATTTTATAAACGAGTTCCTGCTTAAAATTTTTGTTTAGAATATAAGTCTGTACTTATATTGATCGAAAATATCATATTTGAATGTTAGAGAGAGATTGAACATCAGAAACACTCTGATCGGTATGAAGAAATGTTAATAATATAAATATGGATCTGGCAACAATTCGAATGGGGATCTAATAACTTGGTAGAATTCAATGCAAACAAAACACAAGCATGTCTTTTCTAGAAAGCTGATTCACTGTGCCTAACATAACTTTTGGTTTCAGAGAGTAACTATACCACTGAAGACCATATCGATGCTTGCATTACTATCGTAGCAATAAACCTTCCTGGGAAAATCACGAGGTCCATTGCCAAAAGTGCATCCCAAAACTTCTGGTTTTCTGTTTCATGCCAAGAGCTATTTCACCCCCAGTCAGCTGCTTATGATCTATAAGGCACAGATCCGACCTGGTCCGGAATACTGTTCCCATATTTGAGTGCACCTAAACATATCCTGAGGCTATTGATCTGTCCAAAAAGGGCAATTGTCTCGTCGGTGATGCCTTCGCTTACAAACCTGCTCACTTGTCTGAACACCGTAGAAAAAAAGTTGGCGGGACGTCTCTATTTTATAGATATTTTCATGGGCGATGCTCTTCTGAAATATCAACAATCGTTCCTGCTTTGGCAGTCTCTTCGAGATTAACCCGTCAAGTTCAGTCATCACACCCTTCGTGGTCACTTTGGAAACCTTGCAGAACATCACTTTCCAAAGACTCGTTCATCCAACGAACAAAGCGAGGCTTTGAACCTATTGCCTAGGGAGGTGTTCCCCGAGGCATACAACCTTCGTGAAATTTAAGAAGAATTCAACTCCTACCTTCTTTCCCCTTAGGTTCCTACGATGTTCCTCTGAACATTACAGGACATCCCTTTCGTGGGAACCAGAACATAAAAAATAAAATATGTGGCAAATCTCATTCAGAATTCACGGTAAATAAGAAGACCAATTGAAGTATCTCCTACTATTCCTGCCCATATGTTCACGCTGAACTCTTCCTGGTGTCGAGGATTGTCTGATCATTTGTGGATTTTTCTAGTGCCCAAATATGAACATTGTGGTAATTCACTACCCGTGTAGTTAGTTTACTGGTGGAAAGGTACGATAGTACAGTTGCGCAGTATCCATCGGGAGAACTGCAAGCGCTGTGGAAAAAATTCAGAAGCAAACTTTGGACGCGCTGGATATGATATGGCATAGCATGTTTTCGTAAACCTTTCAGACATTTTGAATGGAAAGACCAAACTCGTGATATTTGTTGAATATACATACTATGATTTTTGTCGATAACATTTCAAATATATTTAGACTTTTACCGGGTTGCGTGTTTGTCGCGGTCTGCCAGCATTGCGCCCCTGAAGTCTGAAATTTGCTGTATTCTCGAAGACGCTGATGGGAAGCCGGCGATTGTGGGAAATCTTAGCGCGTACAACCTCTGAGCTCCGAGTTCGTTACCATTAGCCAGACCATAAACAAAATGGATGACAGCCAGGTGTTCAAATGACAGGAGCGAGTAGTTGAAAGGGACGATTTTCAATTGAATATTGATAGAAAATTTTTTGTAAATTGAAACCCAATGATTAAAATGTCCAGCGTGGCTTTAGCCGGGGAAGTAGTTGTTTTCTGTTAGACATTCACAAAAAAAATAACCCATTTTAATCGTGGATTTTTTTCAATTTACAGAAAAAATCTTTCTATCAATATTCAATTGAGAATGTTTTCCTCTTTTCAACATGGATACCCCACAAGAGGTTATCTTGACAACGAAGATAGTGACTAAGGTTCATCTTTCAGTCGCAGATGATCTCCACATCTGATTTTATGAACATCCTGTGTATATTTTCAACAAATCAATATGGTTCATATTCAAATTTAATGTTAAACAAATACGATGAGACATCCACCAACTTTCAAATAATGTCACATGCTGCAAAATAAACCTAAACGTCAAATTAAAGATTAGCAGTCGAGCTTCACTAATTTCTTTTTCATTGTTTTGTTAAAAATTTAATTAACTCTAATTTCAATTAAATGTAGCGAATTACAAAAGTTTTTTTATTCTCGATAACGGCCTAAGATGCGTCAAAATTGTTGATAATTGATTATAGTTGATTTATATTTGCTGACCCCTGAAGAAATATCTCCTGTAGATTCTTTCAACCACTTGGTATACTGATGATGTAAACCTAAACATAATCCCCATTCCAAATTTGATCTCTCATATCGCAAAACTGAGTAGAAGCCATGGAGAAAAATAAAAAATATTAAAGCGTCTGTAGATCGGTAACGAAGCGTTTGGTGGACACATATTCATGGAAAAAAAGTCTTAATTTGACCTAAAAAAAAGCACCTGAAATTTCGATGCTGAATTTTGAAACACCCTGTATAATGCTAGAAGAGACATGCCAAGTAAGTCCAGAACTATTATCCAGTCCATTGATGACTACCAGCATATTTTATTCATAGAAATATTTACATGACAAACGATTTCAGAATCAAACTATCGAGTATTCAGGGGACTCAACTTCATTTTCGCATTTTGTTCAAACTCTTTAATTTATTTCGTTTATTCAGTTTCACCTGTCCTGATGCGTAATCAAATCTACAAGTTGAATTTGAAGGACTTCTTGCCGTCCGATAACCTGAAATTTGGAGGTGTTCATTATTCCGGTTACAATGTACAGTGGAATCTCGATCAACTATCACTCTTTAACCGCCACCTCTGTTATCCGGGCCGTCATCCATCACTATACCGAGGGTGGGGTTGGGTTTGGCGCGAGAACTGGCGGTAGTTCAGTTTTAATTGAGTGTTGCGGATTCAAATAAGGAATTCCACGGTTTCACTTCTTTTCCCCGAATCGTTTGGACCAATCAATAGAGATTTTTCGCACAAAATACTACCAGGAAACCAATCGTGCCATTATACGGAAGACGTTCTGTAAAGCTATCCCTGTTATGTTTCCTACTCCCCAACCGACATTGCTTGATTTGTTATAAATTACTTGAGCATTTTTTATTTTTTTTATCGTTTTTGACGTAACTTGAAAACTAATGAAGCAATCTCTGCTACTTCCTGTGGGACGAATTGTAGAGAATCGAAATGCAAAGGAAATGTGCTCGAGCACGACTCGATCAGATCATTAGTACCCAATAGAAAAACCAGGAAAAAATCTGCGTTTTTTCAAAAAATTCCACCTCACACCGCCTTTTTCGAATTTCAAAGCAGGCTCTACCACATAGTAGTGATTGATATGTAATTTATGTGAAAACTGACACTGTTGCATTATTAGTTTTGGCATAATAGTAATCTGAATTTCTTAAGGCACTTCATTGCAGCAGACCTTGAATGAGTCATAGGTGGTTCGATTCCACCTCCAAAAAATTTTGAGTAGAAATATATGCTATTAAATGATTATTCTATTTTTCGTTAATGCTAAGAAATAGGTGAGAAATACTTGCAAACACATGACCAGAAAGGGCGAGTGTATAGAAGCGGCTCAGAGGGTATGGGCAGCGCTTGTATTATACCATACAAACGCTTCTTAGCGATCAAGCTGCTCTACCCCACTACTCTGCCGCTTTCACGCACTCGCCCATTTTCGGTCATTTGCAAGTATTTTCATCCATTTTGGTAGCATTTCAACGCAAAATTAGAATATTCTTTTCAAAACGTTGATTTTTCCCGGTTTTTCCGGATTTTTTCCGTTACTAATAACTGATCGAGTCGTGCCTGAGCTCATTTTCATTTTGATTCCCTTCGATCTGTCCATTGGAAAGTATCGAGAGTGTTTCATTGGTTTTCAAGTTCGTTAAGTCTCACGCAACACTTCATGTTTCATTTACCGCTCCAATTACGGAAATAATTCTGTATATGCGATACATCATCGCCTATTTGTTTGTTATTATAAAACTAATAGGTATACAACTATACGTTTGATAGTAGATATTGCATTTTTTTGATAAAATACTGTTGTTTCACAAAAAAAGATGAGCGACAAATTTCTGGGGTAATACATTAGAGACAAATTATGGATTATTCGTTTTTTTTCATAATTAGATAGATAGGAAGCGGTTCTGCTAGCCCATCTAAACATAACAGAATCATGAATTGAAAAACGAAGCGTGACAAATTTTCGGAGTAGGTAATTAATTAGCGATAAATTAGCGACAAATTATGGTATTTAGTATTTTCCAAAGTAGATAGATATGGTTCTGCCAGCTTCGGCATAAACCTAGCAGAACCATTGATTAAAAAAACGATGAGCGACAAATTCATAATTGCGGTAATAATTAGCGATAAATTTTACGGGGTGACGAATGATTCATCTGAAATCTGAACGAGCAATTCATCACGTGATCGTTCAGGGTATCCTGTCATTGGTTGAAGAGAAAATACGGAGCTTTGATTCCAAATATCTCCATGAGTTTTGATTCCAACTCGGGGTTTTATACCTCGTTTATTTATACCTTCAACGAGTTTTGAAGCTGAATGAAATTGTGAGATGGTTCACAAACCTATGATCTATTTTATCCAATAGTTAATCTACTACCGGTTTTGCGAATACAGACTTTGATCCTACATTTACTTAGCATCACGTTACGAATACCTAATTAAATAAAAAATTTAAATTAAAAGTGAAATTATAGAGATAAAAAAAGATGACAACCACGATAACATTTTTAACATCTGAGAGACAGAAACAAAACAAGAAAATCCAATATGCGTGGAAAATGAAAAGCATTTCTACCCTTAATAATCAAGTGAGAAATCATCCAAATCATCAATGAAAGAAAAGCCATATGAAGGCGATGATATGAAATGAAATGCATAGCACACAGAGTCGTTCTCACAAAAGGTTCAATATAAATTGGAACTATTGGTAGACCGACAGGTATGAAAAAAACAACTACTTTCCTAGCAAATACCACGCAGAACGTTGAATGATATTCACCTGACAATCCATGCAAACTCCATATAAATGGATATTGTTCGCAAAATGTTTCTTCTTTCGATAAGCCTGATTATCTTTAAATTCATGTCGTGTCCACCGAACAATCCGTATACCGGTTTCAGGCTTTCCCTGGCCCTCATCAGTAATGGGAGAAGTCACCACAGCCAGAGATTACAGAGCTCTATTAGCGAGACACAACATAAATAAAATCATCATCGAGCTTAGTAAACATCTATAGGTGCGTCGGAAAAGATAACTCTGACCGGCGACACCTAGTGACTCCTGGAAGAAACACCTGATATACACCTCCTCCTACCTCGATAGGATTCTGATAGATTTATTTAGATAGATATGACAGAAGACAGAGGTTCAATTATTATACACGACGTATAATACATAATGCAGAACGTTGAATGACATTCACCTGACAATCCATGCAAACTTCCATATAAAATGGATAATGCTAATGTATGACGTAGGTTATTCCGTGAGTTGAAGATTCAAGAGCTTGGTGAGTATTCAGTTCGAATACAAAAAAAGCGATGATCTTTCGAATGTATAACTCACACATACAAAGCAATTTCTTTGAACTTCTTTTTTTTTGCGCATTTTTCCTTCAGTCTCGTGTAATCTGCGTTATTGTTTCCTCTGTTTTTATCAATATGTTTGTGCTTTCTCCAATGGATTTATTTAGAATTACATCTGTGCATACTCCTATTCTTTGATATTTCGGAAATATATTATGTAACCTTCCGTTTCCTATAGTCCCATTTTCTATGAATTAGTCCTTGCATATGAGCATATATAGCTGTCCGAATGTGGAGAAATGAATCTTCACTTGTTATTTTAATGTGAGTTAAAATAGTGTTTTATTGAGGTATTGAACCAGTCCCCGTTCTATGACGTAACCTCTATGGCTTCAGCCAAAAATGCTTCTCCAATTCTTGGTGATGAATTGAAGTAACGAAAACACATTTTCGGGACCATTTTCACAAAAATTGGTTTCGGTTGGTTTTAAAACCAATTTTGTGAAAATCGTAGTGAAGTGTGAAGGTCGAGAAATAACAATGAGCTCCTTCGACAAAAAAAAAAATAGATCAAATAATGTGACATCCTCACAAAAGCACCTGATAAGGTTACGAAAAGCTCTCTACAGCTTCACACTACAAAACAAATGAGTCATTCATCGTGCATTCCAAACCCTGGCGTAGAAAAGTCTGATGTTACTGCAAGCCCTAGTCATCAGAACTCACCTGCTTTTCTGGGTTGGCAGCCAAACAATATAAAGTAAAAGCCACTGCTGAACTTGTAGTATGATATCCCTGAAAACAACAAATAGTTTACTAATTTGTTCACAGAATCCATAATCGGCAGCCGTGTTGAAAAAAAAACGAGGGAAAACCGGATGACGCGCCTAGTGGAAAGGAAGATTTTACAAACTATTGCTGCCAAAATGGTTTGTCACCGATTTAGCTGCTTTTGCCATCATATTTTATTTTATGGAAAAATGTCTGTTATGGGCATAATATTTTGTTTGAATATACATTTCATGTGAACAGTGAAGATATGTATCGTGCAGAAGTATTGATTCATTGATTTGAATTGAGATCAAGGTGCTAGATTTGTATCTGGCGAAGAAGTTCAAAACTCTCCCAAAACGAACTATTTTTTCAAATTCTGAGATGAGTTCCAATTTTGAATAGGAACGTAATCGATGGAAGTCTAGTAGTGCATCATTTATCAATCTGCAATATTTCCTGTAAAATAAGCATATTGATAAATTTCATTTGTATATTTTTTTCAATTCAGAACATTAAAATGCAGAAACGAATCTATGCAGATTCACCAATTTCTCTTTCAATAAATAGCTAGTATTCCTTGATGACTCGTTTTGGCCATCCATCGTCTCTATGGATCTGAAAGTTTTTCATGACATTTCGATTGCTTGTATCTGCAATCATCTCCAGGTAAATACTGACAAGCTTAGGTGCCATCACTTACTACTTTATATATGTCTGTCTGTGCACTGGTGCGTGTAATTATCCGCGATGGGGTGTGAATGGTCTGCCAGGAAGGACAATGAGTAGTTTCCATACGTTCCTGATCTCAATGCTTGGCTGACTAAAGAGCGCATTGGCTTCGAACGCTTCGATGGTAGAACGCTTCTGCAATGTCCCATAGAATTTCAAGTGGCCAGTCTAGGTATTGATGAGTAATTCCTGATTTTAACGTTTCTCCGAATTGAGTCCATTTCTTGTGTTCAGCTAATCTTACCAATAATGGCCTCCGTCTTCCTGATGAGGGAATTCACGCATTCACATTCATTATTGCAGTTTTGTTAATTTTGGTGTACTGTTCTGGTTCTGTGTCAGATTTTATTTCTTTTGAAGAATCTCCGTATAATAAGTTGGATTGAAAGTTAGTTGATACTCTGTTTTTCCGATCCCTCGTGATTTTCTCGAGACACCTCTGATGTACTGCAGGTATATCAACTGTTACTTCAGTATTTTCTGCTCCCCTCTCGATGTATTTCAATATTTAGTCGAGGAGTTTTATGGGTATCCATCTGCATATAAAAGAAGATACATACGGGACAGTATCTCTACTACTGCCTCAATCAATCGAGTTCGACAAACAGAAGGATGATAAGAACATTGGTGGAAAATACTACATGTACATACGCAATTAAGCAAGGGAGTTGATAGACGCTTGAAATAAACTCCACAAGAGAAGAGCTACACCAAAATGCATACCCCGAAAACTCCTGGGGATTATTGATACAATTCGGAGAGAACCTGAAGACATCCGAAGAACAATTACAAAGCACAAAGTGATCTATTTTTCCGCACATTGAAGGTGGTTCCGAAAGATCAGAGGATCGGAAACAAGTTCAACATCAAGAGCTGCTTTCAATCCGTGGAAACACACTGGTCCGATACATATTCTACCTTTGAATTCATGGTGCACTATCGTCGACATAATTGACTGATCCTTATGCTGACCACTGACTATTAAAATTGAATTCATTCAATTGAATTCAGTAAATAAATCAACAACGGTTTCATTTGTTCCATTTATAACTGCATATAAGTGCGTACGAACGTTGTAATTGTAAATGACTACTTATTGAGTTCGGCTCGACTTCTGGTGCACTGATCTGACCGTTTTAGTGCTAAGTTCTTTCTTTTCAATGATTTTTTTTCAATGCAACGTGAAAGATCGAAAGGTCCCAGAATGATTAAGTTCACGGTTTGATGTTTTTACCCCTTCAATTCACGTGCTCATTGATTTTGTTGGGGTCGTCTATACAAGATAAGTATTCATTGCAGACGATGGAAATAGTTAAATAAGTTGAAATGTTCATTCTTATTTCACTGATGAGATTTCCTCATTCTATTATTCATTGGCCTCATATATAGTACGATTTTATCTCCTCAATTGATTTTTATTGATAGAGCGTGTCAAATCTTATCAAATTCATGATTATTCTCGCGATGGATTTTCGTAATTGTCACAACCGTAGTTACATATCATATTCCCACCCCCCAGACTTCAGTTACCAGTTGCTTTATAGATTAAATTGAGTTGTTTCTATTATTCATTTCCCGACAAGTTGTAATGAGCCTGTATTGAGATACTGCTCTTAATCATGACGATAGTTATTGATGTCTGAATATTTAATGTTAAAGGTGTATTAGCATAATAAATTGCAAGTTATAACACTGAAGATGAGAAATATTTGCCTGTTAATATTTCATAAACTATCAATAATTAAGGAATTTAAAGATTCTGAAAGAAAAGAAATTTCCAATAAAGCTTGAACTTATCCTGATATTTATAATTTTAATTTAACGTGGAAAATTTAGCTTGAGCGATAGAGGTGAGGAAATAAAGTGAGTACGACACATTACTCATCGCATTTAAGGTACTAAATCCTTTTATTTGAAAATTATAGGATTGGAACAGATTATAGTTGGATATTTCGTTAGAAATTTTATTTAAAGTTGATTTTTCAATTGTTAAACGATTGTTAATTCAACAATTTTTTCGAACTTGTCTTAATTTCAAATAAAAAAAATGTTCAAATAATTGTCAATTTTTTTCGTTTCGTAGAGCTTCCTTATATATACATATCAACAAGATCATTATAGCTGAAAAATATTCATACTTTGTTTACAACAATTTTGAACTTGAACAAAAAACAAAGTTCAAGTAATGTTGTTGAAAAAAAAATGTTTTTTCTTATCATCATATTATCGTTTTTTATTATCAATGAGATATGAATTCATTTTGCAAAATATTTCGGCTATTTGTTGATAAATTTTATGAAATTGATTATTTCAATATTTTGTAAACATTTTTTCCATTAACTATTATATTAAATATTATGATTTTGAAAAAAATTCTTTAATAATATTTTCAATTGTTTATAATCGTTTTTTTTATTTTTTCATTGTTTAAATAATTGTTAAGAAATTATTTTTTCTTCCGAAAAATCATACTCGACAGTCTCTTCATGAGCACCAAAAGATTTATCAATTACTATTGTTATAAACAACTTTTAACTTTGTTAGATTTTTTCTGAATGAAATTATAAACAACCATATATAACCAACATATAAAATTTTTTTTCCAATTTTTTTATTGCACTTTGGGAATTGGAATTGGGAAAATTGATTTTTTTTCATACCTTGTTATATATGGTTGTTTTTGTAAAATTAGGTTTCAGAAAAAATCTAACAAAGTAAAATTTGTTTATAACGAATTGGTAAGTTAATAAACAATAGAATTGGTTTATAATTTTTTTGTTAATATAGAGGGACTGTCAATTATGATTTTAAGAAAGAAGATAATTTCTCAACTACCATTTAAACAATAGAAATAAAAAAAAAAACTATTATAAAATAATTGTTATTTTATTATTGAGGAAATTTTTTTTCTCAAAAAATCATAATATTTGTAATATAATGAAGTTGTCGAAGCAAAAATTTTCAAAACATTACACCAATTTGTTTATAAAATTTTCTATCAACAAAATGGCGAGATACATTTTTCTGCAAATCAATTCATATCTTGTAATATTAAAAAACAATAATATGATAATTCAGGAAAAATTAATTTTTAACAACATTGGTTGATTTTATAATTTTGTCAAATACAAAAAAATTATTATAAAACAACGTATGAATATTTTTCAACTTTCATGACTTGATATTGTTAAGTATTCATATAAGAAAGGCGTTACGAAGCGAAAAATTTTACGCCACTATTTAAATATTTATTTTCATTTTACAATTAAGACAGAAGTCCGAGAAAATTTTGTTAGCTAACACCGGTACACTTGTTGAGAAATCAACTTTAGTAAAATTCTAACGGAATAAATCATTTATAGTGTTCCGAATACACCATAATTTTCAAATTTACAAAAAAATTTTTTAATACCTTTAAATAAATTAATTAATGTGTCGTACTTCGCTTTTGACGCCGCGCGCGCAACCTAAAATGTCGCTGGGAGACTCCATTTTCAGCTTCAAACAAAATTAAAATAATGGAGATAGAGTTCAAGTGCCGCAGTTTCTTATTAGAAATTTCCTCTCTTTCATAATCTTTTTTTAATTTTTAAATATTGATAGTTTATGAAATATTGCCAAAAACGAATATCATTTTTTTCTCATCTTCAATTGTTTAAAACTTTTGCAATTTTTTTGTGCTAATACACTTTCTTTGGGTAATACTTTTCTGTATATACCGATCCAATGAGCTATCACACATAATTTTAAGAGCAGTATCTCTATTTTAATTATTTTCAACTTGTCGAGTAGACTACATCTATTTGAAATTCTTTTCTATTTATCAGTAAGACTACAGGCATATGGAGAAATGGACTCAAATGGACGTCAAATCAATTTGACAACGTCTGCACTGAGGCAGCACCGAATTTCTAGGACAATGCACTGTAAAGTCATGAGGCTGCCTACATCGAATACAATGATGACTCTAGACGGCCAAGGTTGAGAAAACCACTATTGCTTTTTTTTCTGGTGGACTGCAGGAGGTGAACTTCGAGCACTGACCAAATCCACGAGAATTCCATCGTGCATCACTGCACATATAGCGGATCACGAACGAGTGGTGAAGAGACTGATGCACCAAGTTCGAAACCAATGAAATAAAAACATCGGTAAAACCTCCTGGACATACCTTCCAAAAAAAGCAGAAAACATCAGGTTATCCTTTGTCGACTTCATAGGCCATACCAAGTTTTCACATGACTACCTTCTAGCACATGAGAATCAAACAATTTGTGATATGTGTAAAACAACAGTAACTGTGAAACATGTACTTCAAATCTGCCCTCCCAAGTTCCAAGAAGCAAGAACAAAACTTCAAATACCAAAAGAAGAACTACACGAAACCTTTTTAGTGGAAATTGTAATGTTAGGAACCTCATGTCCTTTACTAGAATCAATATGTTACAATCTATATGACTATACCTATAATGAAATGTAATTCAAAACGTAGCGCCAATAACCCCAGCGGTTGATGCGCTTACCTTAAAATACAATTAAAAAAACTGCACATATGAATTGAACGCATATGTGCACCGACAGACATATAAAATAGTACGTAGCACCTGGAGCTTGGTGAGTTCCTGCTCCGAGATGATTGCAGATAAAAAAAAATTGAAAAGTCGTGAAACCGTCGAATCCATTTGAGGCGATGGACCTCCGAAAACAGTAATCAATTGATTTGTTGAAAATATAAACAGGATGTTCATAAAATCAGATGTGGAATCATCTGCGACTGAAAGATAAACTTTAGTCACTATCTTCCACGTCAAGATAACCCTTGTGGGTATTCATAGCTGAAAAGGAAACATTGAGAATGTTTCCCTTTTCTACAGTAACTGCTACAGTACGATCTACAACCGTCAAACTAATATTCATTGTTTTCATTAAAGAAAATCCTAGGGAAAAAAAATTCAATTCCTACCTCCATGATGAATGTATCAACTTCTTCCCCTGATATCCGCTATAGTTAAAGTAATGCCGTCTATAGTGCTTTAGGAGCAAATCCAAGAACGCTAATTTCCTTTTCAACTCCTGTTTCACTGCCGATTAGTCATTCAGAGTCACTGTTCCATCCGTCTGCCAATGATATCCCAGTAAAGTTACGTAAAAAATCGCAATAGCTTTTCTTTCCTCCAGTAATCCAATGAACGGGTAAAGGAGGTGCAATGGCGAGTGGAGTCTTTTTTTGTTAGTAATTTCGCAGATGACTTTGATAGAATTATGAATTTTAGGTTTCCTGTTTTGAACCTCAAGATGCATACCCATCGCCGTTTCTGAAATAATTCTTTCTTTCTTTCAATGGTTAATCATAACATATCCTGGAAGTGAGAGTCGTGTTTTGTCTAATGAGTGTTTCCATACCAGTGCAAATACGAAATTATTGATTCCGATATAGAATCAGCTATATACAAGCTTCAATTGAATCTAATAGGCGCTGGTTATTTTTTTTTTGCGACTTCTTGTTATCGAACTTCTAATATAAGCCAAACTTGCCTTCAAATCTGACAACTCATGGAAATGAACAACGATGAAAAATCCAGCTCTGGAATGAACTGGAGGATTGAGCGAAAGGTACGGGACAAAAATAAGAATAACTGGTTAATTTCCAGGTAAAATTCAACCTTATAAATAACTATACTGACCCATGAGGCTGCGTCTGCTATATAAAAAGTAATTTACAATTTCAAGCACCTCACGCCTATTAAGTTTATGTTTTAATGAGATCGCAGAAGTCTCAGGTGAGGTTTTTATAACCCAATTATAACTTTGGAGTTAGTTGATAGTTGAAGGTAGAATATTCGACTGGAAATAGGTAAAATCTCAGACTTCGAAACCATTGTATCCTCTGTTTGGAATAATTTTCCATAATGTTAGCTAGAACTATTATGGAATATATCCCAAATTCATGACTCTTAGTATAGGGAAGTGAATCAGAACTGAGGCTCATTTTCATAATATAATTAAATCATGAGAAACAATGGGTTTTATTAAGGAATCAATTCTAGATTTTCTCAATGTTTCTCAATCATTTTCCGGTACCCACTTTTTTTTTGCGCAACCTGAATTATTCCAGTGAATGTGTTTATGATGAGTGATCCATTCAACCTTTCATATTCATGATGCATGACTGCATATCACTAAACATTGTGCTTCACATGAAAATGGCGTATGGCCGTTGCATTTGTCAGTTTTCTAGAAAACTAGATTCACTCAAAACCGGTTAATTATGGGTATAGTGCTGAATCAGAATAATGGATTTTGCTTATAAAATACAGAGTGTCCTAAGAAACAGTAAGGCCACAATAACGAAAATATCTTAGTTAGGGGATTCTCAACGTTTCTACTATCTCTAAATCGTGAATCACAGGATATTTCTAGTTCTCATATATAGATCGCGTTACCTAATGAAGATACACTATGTATAATGCATTCCTAGGAAAGGCACCAACTTATTAAAATCAATTTTTTCTGGAAAATAAATCATGAAAAATTTTGCGTTTGATGATTATTCTCGTAGATACCAGAGCCTATGGACCTTCCATATCATTGATTATCAATTCATAGCCAAAGTGAATACGCCAGAACAAATCTAAGATAATGTAACGCCATTTTATATCATTGAGAGAAAAAAAGCTCACCACAAATTATATCCAGTGTCAACAGCGACGTCATAGGATAAATATCGAAAGTCGGTTTCCCAACTTCCTTTGTCTAGCTTGTCCATAAAATGTTTCTAGTCTGTTTAACATCGATGAAATTTTCCAAAACAGAATTATGAAGGCTGGTATTAGCATTCTCCCACGTTTTTTCCATTTGATCCCGGAAATAGTGGGAGTTTATTTATGATAATTTTGATTACATACATGAAATTATAATTTGAATAACCAACAATATTGATTCTTCTTCATGTAGTCTCTTAAATTAATGATGGTTCTGTGGTGTATAAACCAGAGGATAGTGCGAGAATTCTACATCAATACTCATCCTAACGTTGATAGACCGAAGAGGTACTATTCCTTGGGCCCGCTTGATCCCCAGGAATTACTCCTATAGATTCCTTTCATTAGGCATGTGGAGGAAAAGGCTTTCCAGATATCGTCTAACAACTGCAGATGATATGAAGAGCAAGACCACGGAAGCCTTCCATACAACCATACGTTTAGTTAGAGGTCAAAAGCTCATTAACTAAAAAGACTAGCAGCCAGAGAGAATACGATAGTGGCATATGGAGCATTTATGTTATTCCCTCCTTGGAAATGTTTACATCGTTTCCGTTAATCATCCTCTTTGTTCTTGTGAAGGTTACTAGAATTGTTTCCTTGTGATACCCTGTTCCTATTACAACTGTTTTTTTCGAATCGAAATTTACGGACAGTAGCCTTACTTGGCACTTTTCATTCTAAAAAAATCATCATCATTTTTATTTTGCAACAAATCTCGCAAATTTTACAGTAGACCCTAATAAATCCTATGTTGGAAAATACTTTGAATGCAATAAGTTTGTCCGAGCTTTCGGAATTAATTTATTCCATCATCAGGTAACTAAAATTTTAAATATCACACATATGAGAGATTATCATTAAGAATTCAATAATACTTACAGTTTAGGTGAGATTGATGACACGGTGTTCAAAGTAAAAAAAGTGTTTTTGACATGATGGTAATGAATAATGGAAATGTAAAACAGAGAGATGAATCCAATGTCTGATTACCACACACTTTATATGTTAAAAATTATACATAAAACTTGAAGAAAATCTTCAACCATGTGGTTGGAATCAAACTGACAGGTCAGAAATCAAATCTGACATTAGACAGTTGTATGTGACATTGACCTTGACGGTATGTCAAGAAATATTTATGCCATCCAGGGTGCCAACCGGAAACAGTGGTACTAACTGGTGGTTAACTATTTCCGTAGTTAGGTTTCATTAAATGTTGGATATGAAAATTCATGATATTTATAATGCTGTGAGGAGAATAAAAGTTTAATATTGGATAAGATGTTGTTTATAGTGATTGAAGTCGAGTTTGATCTAGTTGGGTTCATGCCCAGCAAAATAGCATAGATCCTACTCAAGGATTGATATCGCTTTTTTTGTTGATGCAGGTATCTCTGAGATATGAAAGTCATTTCTAAAAGACTTTTGCCCAGTGAGACTCGCTTGCTAATACACTGACTGACCCATAGTCCATGTGATGATCGTGTGTGTTAACATGGAGTGCTAACGCACATCTCTCTGGATATACCACTGAAAAATATACCGACGCCTATGTCAAGGCGGCAACTGCAAAGAGAATCTACCCGAACTTTCATGTCGTTCCAATTGGGATTAGAAATACTCATACCAAACCATATGCCATCAGGGTTCTAATACCATGGTATACCGGTGACAATAAAAACATCGGGCCACTGTAACTTACGGTCGTGAACGGATTTTTTTCTTGAAATCTGCAACCATTTCGATTTGTTTACATTAGAACTCAATATGGCAGACTTCCGTTTTTTCTGGAAATGCCAGTAACTTTGTTTTTCAAATGGAACACTCTGTATATTTTCCCATATTCGAATTCAACAGGTCAAAACAAGTCCAAACCTTATGTAAAAATGTGATTTTTTTAAACAATTGAAATTGAAATGTTTTCCATTTTACCTCGTGGAAAAAATGAGATTTCGTTTATTCACAATGAGTCGCAAATAACAAAAAAAAACAATTTTTCTAAAAAATTTTTTTTTGTGTTTTATTGATGAATCAATATTGATCAAAATTATTTTGTTCAAATGAAACCCGAAAGGGCCACCTACCTGTCTCTAGAACATTCATTAAGGAAAAAAATTACATATTATTTTTGTATTTTGGTGCAGTACAAATTGTATACATTAAAAAAAATTCCACAACTATATGAGTTTCCTAAAAGTCGAATAATTTTCCCCAGTGCTTGAAAACAGCTTTTTTAAATTTTTGTTAACAAATTGTGTTTCGCTGTCATTTTTTCATCTCAACTCTCGAAATGAGTTAACTTCCAGAATTAGTTTAGTAGAAATGTAACTTAAATAGGTTCACAAGAGTAAACAGGTTGATATGTTATTAATTTACGGAGAATTTTTTTTCAAACAGGCTGCTTGTCAGTTATACGCTGAACGATCCCCACACATAAAAGAATCCAACAATGGAGAAGATGATCGTAAGTGAGGAGGCAGAAATGAACGTTTTGCTTAGGTTGATTTTGATCCAACCACTTGATGCAGGAATTGGAAAAAATGAACAAAGTCGAGAAAACGTTGGAAGAATTTAAAAACCAATATCGTGCTTATAAGTATAACTTACACAATTAGTTGACGGGATTCAAAAATGTTGTTTCACAGCTTACTGAGTTGAAAAATTATTCGAACTCGGAAACTCATGAACTAGTTGTAGATTTTGAATGTATACAATTTGTTCCCGTACCGAAATACAAAAATATTTTTTTTTTTCCTTTAACTCTTTCACTGCACCTGGCATACATGCGTGTCGACGATTCTCGGCAGTTTGGGCCCTTTCATGATGCCGCGGGGTTTATATAAACTGTCCGCGGGGTTTACGTTCAAACAAATGGCCGGGATGTCGCTAGCAGCCTTCAAAAAAGATCGTTGGTAGGGATTGTGAAGAAGATCAGACAAAATTTTTTTGAAGTTCTGATTTTGATTTTGTTTGTCGGTCAGCTGGAGTCTAGTGGGAGGGGCCCTTTTTTTTGGGAGAAAAAAAAAAAGAAAAAAAGACGTCAAAAAAAACCAAAAAAGCTTACAGATGAGGTTTTTTAATATTTTAGGAAAGGTCGGACCCATTTGGGTATAATTTACCGTTTGAAGGTGACGATAACTTTAAACCGGGGTTATTGGATCCGGGGGAAATTCTGTATGATGCGATGGTATTAAAATTTTTTTGGGGTTTCTATCTCATTAGAAATTTTGTTATAGATATTATCCTAAGCTCAAGTACCCGTCTTACTGCAATGTCGACGTGGTCAGACACCCCGAAGACATGAAAAAATTTCCATTTTCGAAAGAAATGAATTTTCAACCTTTAAACCTGGGAACGGCAGCCCAAATTTATCATGTTCGAGCAATATTTGATGAAAAATTTTTTTGACCTTTTGAAGGGGGAATTTTAAAAATCATGACGAACATGTTTTTTCCTCAGGTCAGGTCAGGTCAGGTCAGGGTGGTCAGGTCAGTCAGGCCCGGTCAGGTCAGGGGCAGGCGTGGTCAGGTCAGGCGGCCCGGGCGTAGTGGGGCAGGCCAGGGTTGGGGCAGGCGGGGCAGGTCAGGCAGGTCAGGCGGGGCAGGTCAGGCCCGGGTTGGGGCAGGGCCCGGTAGGTCGGGGGAGGTCAGGTCAGGTCAGGTGGGCCCGGCCCGGGGCCAGGTCAGGTCAGGGGCAGGTCAGGCGTAGGTCAGGTCAGGTCAGGTCAGGTCAGGCCGGGGCAGGCCAGGTGGTCAGGTCAGGTCAGGTCAGGTCAGGTCAGGTCAGGAAAATCACGCATTACTAAAAAGAAACCCGTAACATCTGAAGAAATGTTAACTTTTTCATCCAATTCAATCTTTCAATGTTTCTCGAAACATATGGGTGGGGACCGTCTTCCTTATAATGAGATGCCTAAATGGGAGAAAAGGGGGGGGAAATCCCGATCGCTTACACAAGATAAATCCTTCCAATTTTTTTCAATGAAAAGATGGCTGCCAATATCCCCAGAAGGAACTTCCCGATGAATCTATGGTGTTAAGGAAGGTGCGATTGTTTTCGCCATCATAAAAAATAAAAAAACATAGATCGGAAAAAAATTATACATGTTGACTAGCCTTGTGGTAGTAATTAAAAAAGTTGGTGTACATGGGGGGAAAGATACTGCTGTAGGTGGAAAAGACATACTACGAAAAATCGTACTTGAACCAAAAAAATTATTTGATTCTGGACATCGGTGTATATAGATAATTTTATAATTCTTTGAACTGCAAAAAGCTCTGTCTTTGCGGGAAAAACCTATTGTATGGGTACACCTGGGGAAAAAAAGAACAATCCAATTTCTGTTGTTGATAAAAAACTGAAAAAGGGCGAAACAAGCCATTCTCCAATAATCATAATTGTGGGTGGGGAAAAAAAACGAAAAAGTCTCATTTATTTTATCTCATGTTATTTAACTCTCCTTTTTTTTTTATAATTAGTATTTTGGGCGAAAATGTCCTTTCATGACTATGAATTGCATTGGGAGAGATTTCTAAACATAATGAAAACAAAACCCCAGAGTCTGAGAGGTAAAACACAATATTTCAAAAAAATTATGCCCAAAAAAATGAGCAAGGACGGACAAATAGGAAAGATGTCGGTTGTTCCAGGTAATGAACGTCAGCTGACCCTTATCCTCACTAGATGCCCCAGAGCCGGGTTTCCTGGGAGGTTTTTTCCCCGGTTTTCATGCCGCGTGAAAAGTCCCAAATGAATATTTTTGAAAGTTGTCGTTTGTTTCGCTTAAGATTGTATTGGTTTGTTTGTTCATAGCCGTTTATTTTAATTTCGATTTTATTTTTCTGTTTATCGAGAATAAATATTTATGTTTTTTATTTTTTTTTGTTTTTTTTTACAAAAAAAAAACATGTTTATGACACACATACGTGCCGGGGCGCACTGGGCAACAAATTGTGTGCTGGGTTTTTTTCCCGCATGTATGTCAAAAAAAACCCTAAAATAGTGTTACTATTAGTTGAACTTTGCAAATACTGAAATATTAAAAAAAAAAAAACAATTTTATTGAAAAACAAGTGCAGCTGGGGACGGGTTACTCAATAGTCGTTTCGCAGCGAAAGGTTGATGAATGTTCTAGAGAGACAGGTAGGTGGCCCATAGGGTAACATGTGAAAAAAAAATGTATCCAAATGTGATGTGACTGAATTGATTTATCAAAATGACAAAAAAAAAATAATTTTTCAGAAAAATTTTTTTTTTGTTATTTGCGACCTATTGTAAAAAGCTTCGACCAAATCTCCTTTATCCACGAAATAAGATAAAAAAAAATTTTTAAATTTTCCCAATTGTTTTAAATGAAATTACATTTGACATAAGGTTTGGACTTGTTTTGACCTGTTGAACTTGAATATGTAAAAATATATGGGGTGTTCCATTTAAAAAAACAAAGTTACTGGTATTTCCAGAAAACTGGAAGTCCGCCATATTGGATTGTAATGTGATCAAACCGAAATGGTTGCTCATATAACTATACCAAATTTTCCCGAGAGAAATCCGTTAAGAATGCAGAATTTTAAGGGGGGGCCCGATATTTACTACCCGGTATACAGTACCCTTAAGGATGAAAATCAACCATGCTTTCGTGGATTATTTTTTTGTTGGTTCCATGTTTTCTTATAGGGGGAAAATAAAAAATTGTTTAAAAATTAAAAAACACGTTAAGGGAAAAACCAAAATAAAAAAAAGAAAAAATGGGAAAAAAAAAAAAAATTTCATTTAAAAAAAAAGCGTAAGAATGGATCGGCTCGGAACAATTACCTGTGATCTGAGACATTTTACTTTTCTGCCCTAGGGTGTGTAATGTACTATATAATCATTGATACCATCACCCCACGCTTTTTATAAAATCATTCTTTTCTTATTTTCTATTTGTTTATTTTGGTTTTCATGAAAGCTTTTTTGTTTTTTAACTATTATTTATTTTCCCCTACTTTTGTTTGGTTTTTTTTATAAAAAATGTTTTTTAGTTTTTTAAAACTATTATTTTTATAATTTTTTGCAAATTAAAAATGGAATAATCTTTTTTTGAATTACTGTATTGTCAAAGGTCCTCGATAAATCTAAAAGTTTGAATGAATTTTTACCTTCCGTGGGTCAAATCGCGCCTAAAGGTTCGTAAAACAACAACAAAAAAGACTACTACTACTGATTGAGCCCTCCTTACCTGCACTTGTGAGGAGTCCCGTTCCAAACCCAAATTTTGTTTTTGTACTCAATGGATTTATTCACGAGTTTCGTCGAATTCAAAATATATTTCAGGAACTTTTCTTCTGCTACCATAACAACCCGAATGAAAGGTCCATAATGGAACTTGAATATTGGTCCATAAGTTTGACTAAATTCATGGAGCTTTTGAAGAAAACCTAAAAATAAATTGGGTGGTTAGAAAATTTTTATTTCACAGTTCAGTGAATTTCCGAATATGCAGATGTCCTGATTATATCAGAAGTAATCCAACGTTTTTTTGAGCGATCATTCAGTTGTTTCCTGATTGATATTTTACCGAAAATGGGATATCTTCAATCATAGTAATGAATACAACAATGATTTTTCAACGGCAGATATCACTGAAACGCCGAATGCATGAGGCTGAATATCTGATGATGAAATACTGCTTCCATAAATCGCTTGAAAAAAAAGCCATTAGGTTCGATGATATTCCGGCATATATAATAAAAGGATGTGCGGATGTTTTCTTGAAGCTCCTACCAATTATAGTTAATCTCATAATAGACACCACGGTTCATCCTGAATCATGGCAATTGAGCAAAGTTTTCCTTACACTGAAAAGTGGATATTGAAGTCAGACAACCAATTATAGACCTGTTGCATTAATTTGTACACCCAGTGAGGTTTTAAAAACCAATTATATATCTAAAATGGTAAAATTTTGGCCTGCCCATCAAACGATCAACGTAGCTCTACAAAAAAAAAAATCGACAATCACCAACCGATTTCAATTTTCAGAAAACAAACAATTGGACCTTGGGACAATTGATATTATATAAAAGATTTCTCCAAAGCGTTCGAAAAGGGTTTTTCCCTCAAAAGTTTTAGGGGTTTTTGAGTTTCATCTGAAACGTTGGAACTGTGCTCATCTTTGAAGGTCTTCAAAGGATATTTTTTCTTAGGTACCTCAGGGCTCCAACTTTTTTTCTTTCTACGTTTAAATTCATTGCCAAATTGTTTGAGATCGGAATGTTTGATGATTTCAAATATACAGAAAATAAAAAATGGGATGATTGCCATAATATACAGAAGAATTTAGAAGAAGAGTAACCTGACAAAAAAGCACCAAACTACCCCTAAACATCGGAAGATATTTCGAAATTTTCAAAAAAAAAATCATACTATGAACAAAGACAGCGTTCATTCTGACAGTGAATTTCAATTTAAACCCATCATGTAACACAATTAAAAAAAGCTTTGAGATATTAAGA
This sequence comes from Gonioctena quinquepunctata, assembly GCA_018342105.1. Taxonomy (NCBI): domain Eukaryota; kingdom Metazoa; phylum Arthropoda; class Insecta; order Coleoptera; family Chrysomelidae; genus Gonioctena; species Gonioctena quinquepunctata. The sequence continues at coordinate 2,526 of JAFIRS010003993.1, read as the reverse complement.
AAATGCCTGTATTAATTTTCGTGGCTTTCTGAGAAATTTTCAGAATGTTTGAGGAGTATTGTCAAATCCACAGAGGGAATTTAAACCCTATCGTTGTAATATACAAACAGATATACTGAAAATGAAATTTGAATTCAACACTATCAAGATATAATCTCCAGAGATCTAAAACATAAAATTTCTGTTTGGGTATTCTGTGATACTTTAAAATTTTGAAATTGAAATGCTGATTCTTTGGTTGCCATCGAGCGACAAAAAAAAGAAAAAATGCATTCAGCCAAAGAAAACTCAGGATAGACAAATATGTCCCTGAATAAGAATGTAAAAATTATGAACCTGTTACAGATACAATATGGGTTTAAAAGACATTTAAAATTTTCAAAAAAAATGATCAGAAAATTTAATGAATCGCATCATCACCAGAAAATGATTCTAATATCTTATATAAACGACCGTATAAGGTTTTAAAAAAAAAGGGGGACGAAAGGAAGGATAAAATATATCCCCTGCGTGGGAAACAAATTTGGTGTATATAATAATAATAATGATAATGAATCGTCTTAATTCATCTCATGGAAAATACATGTGCTAAAAATAAGGGGTTAAATTAAAAAAAATTAAAAATTAATCGATAGTAGGAGATAAAAAGGCGCAGTGTTAGCTAATGCTGTTTTGGGAAACCCAAACCCCCTGGGAAAAAAAAGGAAAATATGGGGGAAAAAAAAAACTGGGATATGATAGCAGACAGTATTAAGACTGTCGATTTTCAAATCAGTATCAATGATATTCTAAATACAACGTCAAGAAAATTTTTAAACTTTCCCGTAATCCCCCTATTCAAAAAAAAATTCAGTTTTTTTTGAAATTTTTATATTATGTTCTGGAACTGGGGATAAGGGTTGTGATATTTTGTAGCTGTGTGAAAAATTCTTTTAAAAAAACTGGTTTTGAATTCAGCGTTACCAAGGTTTTCATTTCGCGGAGATTTTGGAGTTTCTAAGGGGATGTTTTTTTGGGGGCGGGGTCTGGGGGGCAAGATTTATGACTTTGGGTGGGAAAATACCGGATTCTAAATTTTATACTGATGGATTTTTATTTTCAATGCCATGGGGGAAACGAATAAAAATTTGAATGCTTTTTTCCTGGTGGCATCGATTAAAAAAGGGGCCCAAAGGGGACGTCTTATATGAACCTTCAGATGATTGGGGGTTGGCAGAGACTCAGTTTAGCCTAGAAGTGGTGAATATCCCACATGGATTTAATTCCTAAGATATTGGAACTTTGGTTTAAAATTCTATGAAACAAATTTTTGATCAACCAGATCCCCAAGTTTTCACATTTTTAAAAAAAAGGGGTTTTCCCTTCGAAAAAAAAATGAAGTTGTCAGCCACTGAGCATTCAATATTTTCCAACATCATAGCAGGGGGTTGAAAGGGTTAATCTCTAGATTATGGTGGTTGAAATCCTGGATTCGATCTTTTATCTATCTGTTTTTTTGAGCGTTTTATCAGGGAAATGAAAAATAGTTTCTTCCAACTTTTTCGGTGTTAAAAGACGATTTTTTTTTTTTTATTTGCTTCTAGGGCAAAAAAACCCCTTTCCCGGTTTATTGGTTCTTGCTTTTTGATTCCCTTTCGTTTTATATCATTAGTCTTTTTTTTATCTTTAAGGAGCAGATATCCTTGTTAGAGATTTCTTTTTTCACATAGTGCATACGTACACCTCTAGATTTCATTTAACCCGCCACTGGTGACAACATTCTTGGGATAGAGAAAGGGAAGAAAAAAAACCCGCAGAAAAAAGCAACGCCAGAAGGTAGCAGTCTCATCTCGAGGGGGTTTTTAGGGACAATAAAAAAGGGGAAAGTTGGGGGTTCGATATTTCAAAAGAATCGAAGAACCCGATCGTCACAAAATGAAAAAAGGTTGAGAAAATTACACCGGTGTCAACCAGGTCCGACGGACAGAAAAGAATAAGTTGGCCAAAGGAAGAATATAAAAACCCTGAAAAACAACATTCAAGAGGGCCGGTAAATTATCAACAGGTGAAATATTGCTTCCGTTCCAAAAATATACCCACTGAAATTCCCAATAACAATGGGAAAAAAAGAATTTTCCCCCGGGAGACTCACAAAAAAAAAAAAGCATTTCGAAGAAAACGGGGAATTTTTGTGAAACCAGCCCAAAAAAAATTGGGGAGGGGGAACGAAGAACCCGAAAATTCACCGGTGCCCGGTCCGGACGTTTGGGCAAGATTCCTGATCGGGATAAAAAATTTGCAATTGAACATTGCAAAAAGGGGGAAAAATGTTGGAGTTGCGATATTTTAAAAAAAAACCCCTATTTAATTTTGGTTATGTTGATACATAATTTGTTTAAGGGGTTTGAATTTGATTTGCTTTGTAAAATATGGTCAGAAAAAAAAAACTATTTTATTCCCGATTTTCCCAAAATTCCCACTAACAACAATAGTTTTCTCCAGACGAAATTGTGATTGGGGCATCAGTGTTTGGGAATTTGAAGCACC
>JAFIRS010003992.1:0-105250 GCA_018342105.1 Gonioctena quinquepunctata | reverse complement strand
AAAATTGTTCCTTGGGGAACTCCGTATTCAAATACTTTTGGTTCACTAATATTTTTATTAATTCCGACATGTTGGATTCTACAGTTGAGATAATTTTTAAATAATTCTAGCACCTCAAAATACTATATTTTCTAGTTTTCTGAGTCGAAGGGAATGCGAAACTGTATCAATGGCTTTTGATAAATCAAGAAATATAGTTAGGGTTGGTACTTATCATAAATATGTTGTGACAAGTGACATCTTGTGTTGATATATTTTTTCTGAATCTGAATTGTCTGTTTGATAGAACGTTGAATTCTTCTAAGAAATGTTCCATTCTGAATTAAATTTTTTCTCCTAAACTTGAAAACAAAGTGATTGGTCTATAATTTTGTGTTTTATTTTTTGGTCCCGATTTGGACATTGGTTTGACAACGCCAATTTTGAAAGCTTTTGGACATTTTCCTGTGTCAAGAATTGAATTAATAAGGTGAGCTAAGGGTTCAGCAATGATTTCATTCATTGCTATTGAAACTTCGAACGTTATATTATCTATACCTGTAGTTCTATCCAATTTCAGAGATTTTATTGCAATTTTTATTTCGGCTTCATTGGTTTCTTCTAGTAGAAAGAAATTTCGATTAATGGTTATTGAATAATTTGAAATATAAAATTTATTTGTGATTTTTTCATCTCTATCCATTCAAAAAATGTCAAACTTTCACTTCAATAGTTACACAAAAAATAGGGGGGGTTTCCAGCGAAGTAAGTCACAATGTATGCTGCTGAATCTGTTTTCAATGAGGGTTTACCAGGTCTGATCACTTTGGATAATGATTTTTGAAAAATTGGAATTTCTAGTAGTAGACCATATGATTGAATCGGGACACAAAATTAATAATTTGAGAATGATCAAATCGGTCAACGACACTAGGAAATTAAACTGCCTGGAGAGTATAGTTATCCACAAAAACCATAATATAAATGTACTTCATGAGGATAATGGGCCCATGTTTTCTACCTTGTTTACCGATAGAACCATCAAGATCCCATTAGCGACTTGAGGAATAGTAATTAGTATAAAATAACCCAATTACAAACACCAGGTATATATTGTAGGAAAATGTTACCATTTATTTAGTGTAGTTTACCTACTGATGATGATAACTTGTTATCGAAACACTTATATAGGTGTGAAGTGAGTAAGTGTGGTGAAGGGGTTATTTGTGCAATTTTTTATTGGGATTTGATTATATTGTTTCGATTGGATTTGGTATTTTATTCAGTGATCGAATATTTCCGATGAATGACGGATATTTTTCAGTATGAAAGTAACCCGTTGAAGGTTATTCCAGCGAAAATGTAAAAAATTACGTTTATAAAATTAAAAAAAAAAAAATAGAAAATTGATTGAATTATTACATCATCATTCTCTAGGGACAAGATATGTTCGAGTCTTACCCAAAATTGATATCGTTTTTAGGTTATAAGGTTTTTATTTGAAAAAATTAGAAACCCATGACTAGTGAAAATTGAACGGTGAGAATGTCCCCATACATTTTCTTTCATTTTTCAGTGTTGAGACTGAAAGTGATATCTGTATTATACAGAAGATATCATTTTCAACTCCTTTCTTGAATTTTGGAATCCTACCTAGTGGATTGAGCATTCAAAAAGAATTACACGTTCGAAATGACTCGGATGAAAATGTGAACTGGCAAATAATTGAAATGAAATACAATATAGACACTCCGCCATACACCACTTTAGCACCAAAGGAGAATCTGAGTTGTGATTCCGGAAACTTCATTTGTAGAGGAGAGACAAGAAGTATTCACTACCGATTGCATACTAAGGTGATGTGAATGTATCGATTACTCTATTCGATTTAATAAACGTTTCCTTTCAGGTTCCCATCAGCTGGGTATCTATGCTAGTTCTGATGTCTGTAAACGAAGAAAACACATTAGTAGAGTCCATTTGTATTGTTACTTACGAAGTTATAGACTACGATATTGTAATCAATACCGGCAACGCAACAGGCCCGATTTTGTGCCCATTGAAATTGATCTATGTGGGCGTTCCCATCGAAATGTCATTCGCCATCGAGAATCGCAGCCCTATACCAGGTTGGCCGAGAGATCTGGGATGATGACTGAGTGACTGTTTGTTTTTTCAGGTTGTTTTTACTTCCTGAAGCCAAATGGCACGGATTCGGATAAGATTACCATCGAATTCAGTCCAAATTCCTCCGAACTGAAGCCTTTCAAGACCATGAATATAAATGTCACACTGTGCTGTTCAGACATAGGAATTTTTGAGGACATCTTCGTGCCTTGTTTTGTGGGAAGAGGGCAAGCACCGATAATACTCAGAGTATTGTGCGCAGTGGACGGAGTCCACGTTTGTTTCTATCTACCCGATGAAAGGGGGACTTTCAGAAAAATCGTTTGGCCGCCAAAAGTTGTGTATGATTACGATTATAACTGGGGAGTCTGTCCTTGCGAACAGGTGAAGAAAGTTTTACAGTTCATTCAGATAATTTACGGATTTATCACTTGTAATTACACGAGAGTTTTTTTTTGTTGAAGTGAACTTGACATTTCAATGAGAATTTCGTAGGACGAGTATTTTTTTCTGGCAGTTCTTTGAGTTGAATTGCCTAAAGGCTAGGAAACTCGAATTATAAATGTTAAATTTACTTCGAAAAAAATTGCTTGGGTGTGATTCGGTATGACAATTTGATGAATATATATTTAATTTATATATTAGGTAATTCAAAAGGGACTAAATCAACAAATGAGGTGAAACAAGCGAAAGTACAGTTGTTAAAAACACAATTCTTATATACTAATTGATTTTCAGAACCTCCTTGTTTTTGTGCTTATAGTTTGCTGCATGCTTGTATGTTCAGTAGTAGTTATAGTATGCCGTTCTCGGTCCAACTAAAAGTACGGTTTTAAAGACGACGGATTGCTATTAATTTTCACTAATTTTTAACCGACGAAATCGGAAAGGAGGAGGTTCTCTATTCTTCGCGTATATTTTTTCATTTTATTTTTATGTATGATCACGCACAACTTTTCACAGAGCGGTTCGATTCTGATGATTCTTTCTCCATCGGATAGTGTGTACTTCGAAGTTGGTCCCATTCCAATTTGAATAACAAAATCTATCCCTAAGGGTAGCAAAATGAAGGATATTGATCGTTCATCCTCTGAATTTTGGTCCGTTAACCGATTCTATCAGGCATAACTTTGTAGTGGGTTTTCCGATTTGGATGATTGTTTTTTTATTAGAAAGGGTATACCTCATAGTTGATCATATTCTGATTTGGAATGAAATGATTCACTCCTGGGTAGAAAAATAGGGGATGATTGATTTTTCACTTGTGAACTTTGGCACACATATGTAGTTGACATTGACAGACCCTCCTACATCCGTCAAAATGATAACATTCTATGAAAGGATGGAATTATATACAAAGTGATGAAATCAACTAACCAGATTTTTCAAAATTAATTTATTTTATATAACAATAAATAGTTAGAATAGAAAATCTTATTATTTAATAGTTAATAGTTGAAGTAAGCTAGGTAAGTAAGTATTTTGAACGTAATGAAAAATTAGATAGGTAGAATTAGTAGATTTCAGCAACAAAAAATTGAAAAACTTTTTACAAAAAAATTGAACCGACGAAAAAATCAACTGAAAAGCAAAAAATAAAATAAATCTTCTTAGTCTAAATGATAATTGAGCTCCTAAACTAATGTGAGTAACTGATTTTGAGTCGGCGTCAAACGAACTAGCAATTGAATTAGGTGAAGCGTAAAATGATGGCAGCGAGATACACGGCTGCGTTTTGATGACTTCTTTCATAGATAATGATCTTCGATAATTGTTTGTTTGGCGCCGTCTCAAAATCAGTTACTTACATTAGTTTAGGAGCTCAATTATCATTTAGACTAAGAAGGTTTATTTTATGTTTTGCTTTTCAGTTGATTTTTTCGTCGGTTTAATTTTTTGTTAAAAAGTTTATATTGTTCACCAATACCACTTCTGGACAATTCAGTTACGGCAGCAGCTCGATTGGAATGGTTCTTATTTTTACTCGCTTGACATAAAGTCCAATATTTTTTGCCGAAGATTTAGTTCATTTGCATAGTTCATTTATTTCAATGGAAGAACTCTTATACCATCCTTTCGAATAATTTTTTCGCCAGAAAGGATTTGGCGTTGAAAAAAACTATTCACATGTGATATGGTTTCCACGTTTTTTCATAATTATTTTGAACAATATTACTGAACATGTATTTTCTTCTTTGGTGTTTGCATCGAAAGATCTGGAGAATGACGTCTCTCCTAACGGTCGTTTCTCGAATTTTCCAATGGCGGTTATAGAACATCTGGAGCATGACATCACCGAAACTGCTAACGGCTGGCCGACGACTGTAATAGCACAGGGGTGGACCCAGGGTATTTTCGTGATTTCCATAACACTGCCCCCCCCCTATAATTATGATCGTCCCGATTAAAAGTCATTGGTTCACCATGATAGGGTTTCAGTCTGTCGAGGTGAACAACCTTCATCTTAGTCCTAGGGCTTCGCTGGATTTTGTAAACCACGTCGTTGATCCACTTCTTCACCTCGTACGGTCCTTCCCAAAACGGTGTTACCTTGGGGGATACACCTTTCTTCCGCCGTGGATTGTACAGCCAAACCTGGTTATCTTCCTTGAATCCCTCTGAATTAGCTTTCAAATCATAACGAGCTTTCATCCTGTCACTGACCAGTATCAACCTCTTTGGTGCTGTTTCGTGGATTTTCAGCAGGCTGTCCCTCAGTTTATCTGCGGAGTCATGTACCTCTACCTCTTGGGTGCCTGGTGATCCGAACATCCCAAAACACAGGGCAATCGAAACTCCCTTCCGAAGACAATGCTTGCCAGGGTGAGCTTGGTCAAGTCGTGGACGGCTCTGTATGCCATCAGAAAAAGTGGAAGGTGTCTGTCCCAGTCCTTTTGATGTTTTTCGACTACCATAGTTCGGTTGAATCTTTCAACCATGCCATCTGACTAGGGGTGAAGCTCCGTGGTTCTGGATTTATTGATACCAATCAGCTCGCAAACCTTCTTGAATAACTTCGGTTCGAAATTCCTTCCATGGTCGGAATGTAGCTCCATCGGCACTCAGAATCTTGAGAACATGTTGTCCACCAATGACCTAGCTACTGTGGATGCTTCCTGGTCTGGAATGGCATAGGCTCCCACCCATTTACTGAAATAGTCCATGGCAACGAGGATGTATTTGTTGCCATCGTTTGTCACAGGAAAGGGTCCAGCTACATCAATGGCAATCCGTTAGAATTGTGCGACCATTGGTGGCGCCGCACTCTGGACATCTCCTGCATTAGCTTTTTACATCGTCTTGACATTGAACCCAGTAAAACCTCTGCCTGGTCTTGCCAAGGTTTTATTCACTCCCAGATGTCCCCCTGATTTTCCTTCAAGACTTCACCTATCCTCTTCCTGGGCAAAACCAGTTGGGAAATTTATGACCTCCCATCAGCAGATTCCCATATCCGTTTGAGTAACCCTTTTTCCACAACTAGGGAATCCCATCTCCACACTGTCTCATGGACAGTTAACAGTCTCGTGCGTGTAATATCGGTGACTCCTTCGTGGCTTTCAATACGGTGGCAATGCTTACAGGCTTCTGGACACGTTCTTCTAGATGAGGGCATCCGCACTACCATTTGCGCGTTCTAGATGATGTTCGGAATTGGCATTATACTGGTCAGTCTTCTCCTTGGTTGGTGGATTATCAGTGATTTTCTTGACTATGTTGACTTGTATGACCCTGGGAGATTCGCATCGACTAGCCCGCATGATTTCCGATGTATTGGCCAATCCAGTTCCTTGGCATCTGCTCGAAGACTCACTAGACGATCCGGTCCTCTTCGGTGAGTAGGAACGTGCATGTGCCCTCCAAGGTGATAAGGGGAACCTTTTTGGCAATTCGGCCTGTAGGCGAGTAGAAATGTAGCGGTGTCCTCCAGGATGATGACAAACGTGGTGGTAACCTTACGCTGCAATCTCTATGGAAATGCCCACTCCTACCACACCTGAAGCAGTTTCGTCTCGATTGGTTTGTGCTGTTGCTATTCCTGGTTTTAAGTTCTTCTGAGCATCTGTGTCATGTTGTCGTTCAGTTTATCTTCCTGAGGTGGCTCTTCGGTTGATACCGCTTCCACTTCCGGCCTTGATGTATTGAAAGCCGCTTCCACTTCCAAGGAACGGAGTAGGGTGTCTCTGCATTTTTTTAAACTTACTTTAGGTCCTTTGTATGAATGAAAACCTGCACCGTCAATTGTTCCTTGAAATCCTCCGGGACTTCTGGGTAGGCAAGCTGGGTGAGTCTTTGCACGTCTGCCTCGAAGTCCTGCAGACCTTCCCCCGATTTCTGCACACGTGTTTTCAACTGAGTCTGATGTAGCTGCTCTCGATGTTGGTTGCCGTATCCTAATTCTCAAGCAGCAATAAGATCTTCATACTTGCGATTTGGGTCTTCCGGGATGGTCTGTAACATTGCTAAAGCGGGTCTCCTCGAAGCCACTATAAGTGCTGTCGCCTTTTCTGTACCGTCCCCTCCATTGTCCGTTGCTGCAGCTCAGAACTGTTTCCGGTACAGAGATCATGGCGACTGCCCATCAAAAGTCGTTGGTTTTACGGAATTGTGCAATGTGGCAACTCTGTTACGGTGGCCTTGAATTTTCAGCGGAGCAACTTTCTTTTTCAGTTCTTCCAAATATTGAATTGTTTTCTCATGCACCACCCACACTTCTTTCTCTGCTTCTTCTCGGACTGCCTTGACTTTGTTTGTTATCTTATCGTCCATTGTTCTCCAAACTGTGTTGATTTCGGCACCAATTCTATCAACATCCTCTTTCAGGCCTTCGATTAGTCCCTCGGTTCTCTGAATAATCTGTTCAAAGAATGTTTTCTGTTGTTCCCTGTTCAGTTCTTCGAAAATTTTTCTGAGATTTTCTTGCAGGCGATCATTTTCCTCCTGTTTTTCTTTCTGACGTCTCTTCTCTTTCTCTTGCTTTTCTTTCTGCCGTCGATCCTCCTCTTTTTGTCTTCCTCTTTCTCTTGTTTTTCTAGCCACCGTCGTTCTTCATCCTCTTGTTTTTCTTTCTTTTGTCCGGCAAACTGCTGTTTAATCATTTCCATCATGGCCTCCATTTCGACGTAGGGTATATTTCTCGTATTCACCATTAATTGTTCACGTATAGTCAATAAAATTCACACTTCTAACGCCAACGGTTCAAAAATCGCCCGATAAATTCAATCCGTTTATTACTTTGAAACACATTTCAATAGTATACTTTAACAATACAATACTTGTTCACAATTACAATGTACAGTTCTGTGCACAAAAAAGTCGTACAGCAGTTATAGGCTATTGTGAGTCAAGCTTGTCAATCTTAATTGAACTTCTTATCAAAATGTCAAAACGTGTCAAATGTGTACGTGTACTACTTTTTTATGAAATCTGGAACATCATAGGCAGGTTTACACCATACAAACCTTGTACGACTATTTTATGCTCACATCTGTACAACAATATCCATAAGACTCACTGCCCCGGCTATCGCATATGACCTGCTATATACAGCTTTTCACGATGAGCGTTGATTAGACGTTTCTGGCAAACCAGACAACGGATCAACCTGAAAATTTCAAAGTGTGCATAAATTGATATGATCTAGACGATGCGGCGTTGCCGCTTCTACTATAAAGTAGCGGATACTTTGATTTTTCAAATGGAACACCCTGTATATAATATCATATTATGATTTCTTATCACTTTGTCAACAACTTCATGTACTATTTCCCTATACCTATCTGTTACCGTTTGGGAGATATAAATTAATTTCGATTTTTTTTTTACCAAACATGTACTTTTATAAACGATGATAATCTTGAAATCTCTGGTACTAACGATCGAATTCAAAATAGAGTGGAGTGATACCAGGAGGGTCTTCACTTATTTGCATCATACAGGGTCTTTAAAAAATGCAGATACTTTGTTCACATGAAAAAATTTGTGGAAGTATTTTTTTTCAAATGGAATACCCTGTATATTTCCATATTTTTGAGCTCTACATCCAATTTTAGATTGGCTTTGTTCAGATAATCCTATTTCGATTTCGACCGTTCTCGAGATAAACTGTTTCAAACAGAAAATGACGTGGTTTCCTTGTATTTATCACATATTTTTGAAATTTAACAGTATCCGTGCGATGTTCCTTTATCAGTCACAGATAATACAATGAATAAATAATTATTAAAATACTCTTCAACCATCTAATGAAACTCCTCTTCAAACAATAGTTTTATTAACGCTGACACACGAACTGAAAATAATGTTATGAATTTGTAAGGTATTTCAATTGTCAGTGTATTTCAGAATTTGTTCGAAGACATCTCCACCTATACTTGAACATGTAATCTCTTCGAAAGATTTTCATGTGTAGCGCTTCTGATTGAGTCTGAAGTTAAACTATTGAAAGCAGTTCTAACTCTCGATTTCACATCCTCCATTGTTGTTACTGGGTTGGAGTAAACCATATTTTTAATGAAACCCCACACAAAATAATCTAATGGATTGCCATCTGGTGTTCTAGGAGGCCAACGAGAAGGTTCAATATTACCAATCCATCTGTCTTCGAAGATTTCAGTTGAAGCCTCGCTTACTGAACGAGAATTATGTGGTGGAGCACCATCCATTTGGTACCATACACCTTCTCTTCCTGGCCTATTATTTAAAATCATTTGAATTCCATTCTTCAGTGAATCTTCATATTTTGTTGCATTCAAATTATCATCATAAAACTCGATATAAAAAATTGACCCATTCTTTATGGAACAAAATACATTAAATTGCCATCTTTCTTGAAAACCCCTTTGGCGAACGACATATGGTTTTTCTGGCGCCCAATAAAACTCCATTTTTTGTAAACATGGCCTCATCTGTCCATATGATATTGTCAAGGAAATGTTCATCCTCTTGAGTCTTAACAAGTGACCATTCAAAGAATTCCACTCTACGAGGCAAGTCAGTCTCTTTCAGATGTTGGACACAGTAGAATTTATAGGGATGCCATTTGTGCTTATTAAGAATGCGATAAATTGTCACGTAGGGAATACCGATCTCCCTATCAGCCTCGTGTAGAGAAGCATTTGGAAATGCATGAAAAAATCCCAAAACTGTTATGCCATTGTCATCATCATCCACTTCAGGCTTTCTACGAAAGATTTTTGGACGAGAGGTTCCATTCAATCTACAGTTTTTTAGTAGTCGATTTATCACATTATTATTCGGCTTCGGAAGTTGTGGATATCTTTCATGAAATACTCGGAATGTTCTACTTGCAATTCTATTGCACTCACCATGAATTATTAATAAATTCAAGGAATCTTCATTACTGTAACCTAATCTTGACATTTTTCTATTATAATTGGTATCACAATCAGTCAAAACCACCAACGAAAGTTTGACGTTTCAAAATCGGATCATTCATTTTTCCAAAGCACACTATTAAAAAATATTAATTTGCAATGTTGTACGGTAGAGACACTCAATATCTCAATGCATACAAATTGTAACTTTTTCTAAGGTACATATCAATTTCGAATTGACTGATTTGAGACTGTTGAAAAACTGAATCGAAAAGAAATATTACGTAGTATAAAATAAATGTTAAATTTCAAAAATTAGTGATGAATACAAGGAAACCACGTCATTTTCTGTTTGAAACAGTTTATCTCGAAAACGGTTTGAAATCGAAATAGGATTATCTGAACAAAGTCAATCTAAAATTAGATGTAGAGCTCAAAAATGTTGAAAAATACAGGGTGTTCCATTTGAAAAAATTGACTTAATGTGAACAAAGTATATGCATTTTTTAAAGTCACTGTATGAGGCAAATAAAAATATGACTCGAAGTGAAGATCCTCATGGTATCACTCCATTTCGAATTGGATCGTCTTAGTACCAGAGAGTTGAAGATTATCAGCGTTTATAAAAGTACGTTTCGCATCTTCGAATGGCCGTAATCGAAAGATCTGGAAGATGACGTCACTCATAACGGTCGTTTCTCGAATTTTCCAATGGTGGTTATAGAACATCTGGAGCATTTCCGTAACAGTATTTTCTTTATATAGAAAACAGCATAAATTGTCGCCAAATGTAATTGAATTGACAGTATTCCACGGCACATTGTTGTGGATCTTTGTTTCAATTTCTGCACTCGAAGATTATCCAAATCGAGACATTAGTAGGCATTGAATGGTTTTCTGGCCGTTCTTGCGAAAAGTTGTTTACAATTTGGTTGTCATGTCGTGTCGGAGTAACTTTGAACCGCACCATTTTGAAAGTAAGGTTTCGTTTTGTCGCTGGAAAAGTTAGGGCAAACTTTTACCGCCCTCATAGAGACAAAAAAACCGCGGCTTATGGAATTTTCAGTGTGTGCCTTAAATTGTCGACCAAAAAATTATTTTCCAATGCCTACATTCGGTGCTAAAGGATCTATAAGTTTTGAAAACAATCATTATAAACTATGGAACATTGTATTCCTATTTTTATCAACATAACTGAACTGAATTCACTGTGACCCATTACAGCAAGACTGCATGGAATACGAAACAAACTCACCCGGATCGAATTTGCAACTACATGAAAATTCATTGAAAACTAGCTATGGTGATCCTTCTGGGAAATCCAATAGTGAAAGTTCTACCACCATAACTATAGATTCTGATCAGAACTGGAGAAGCTTGGAGCTCATTCTGAGAGATAAATACAAAGATGATTTGTTTTTGCTGGAAGAGATTGTCGAAATTCATAATGTATCTATCAGGACACGTGAGTTTCATTTGAATAATTTGAAGAGTTATTGTAGAAGACTGAAAAGTATGGATATCCCTGTTGTTCACGAAATGAATGCGATTATTTCCTGTTTTATTTCTCATATTTCTTGCAGCTAGGAAATTTACGATTTTCATGGAAAATATTACACCAATCACTACGAGCTTCAATATGGCTGCACAAAATTTTCCTAGTAACAATATATCTGAAAAATCGACAAGAAATGTGACATTGAGGACGAATGGTAAGTGGATCGTTTAATAATAATTATGGGGGAATAGAAGAAAAATATTATTAAAAAAAACTTGAGAGGTGTCAAGGGACACCCGGATGGAACGAAGTTCCTTTTGATTAATTAGTGAAGGAATTGTAATAATTTTTTTTTTTTTAAGTTATAATAATATTTTATATATATATATATATATATATATATATATATAATATATATTTATAGATATATATATATATTAATATATATTTATATATATATATATATATACGCACTCTGTCTGTCTATTTTTCTACACGATAATGTGGGGATTTTATATATATATATATATATATATATATATATATATATATATATATATATATATGCTCTCTCGACTTCGTAAACACAACAGCGTATAGGTTAGAACACGCACGGCTTGCTAAATACATACGCATTGATATTGTAATATTAAAATATAATTTGCTTTTGAATTTATTAAAGTTATGACGCGTACACTAGCTAAACACACAATAATGGAGAGATTATAACGCGTATGACTTGGTTAGCACAATAGTAAGGGGAAGGTATAATGCGTACTTGCTAAAAATACATAAGCATGTATTATTGTCTGTATAAAATCTCTACTTACCTAACTCCATCAGCAATATCCGGAACTTGTGCAGAAACACTGTCAGGATTCATTATTGTTATTATTTTTTATTATTTATTATATTATGTACAAAAAACCTGTATACACTCAACAAAAATAATCGTCGCGACACCACACTGTTCAATGTGAAATAGAAAGACGAAACGAAAATAACTGGCTTGCTCTCTATGAGAGAGAGAGAGAGAGAGAGACAGACAGAGAAACACGCGCACGCAGCACGGCTTACAACCATAGCGAAAGTCTCGTTACAACTTTTGGTCTTAATTTATTCCGTCTAGCTCTCTTTCGCAACGCGCGATAAGCAACTACGTTCCAATACATTTTGAAAACAAGAAAACAAGCTTCACTGGAATGTACTGAGAAAGAAAAAAGGTAGATGTAGTTTCGCAGTTCTTTTGCATATTACGCAAATATTTTTTGCTACCCGCATAATATTGTATAACTTCATAAACACTCAATGTCCAGCCGAAATGTGGAGAGATTTGGGCGAAAACGAGTACGGCATTCTGGTACTACCGGAATTGGAGAATGGCGAACTCGCAGGTTTCAAATATGCTGCTATAGATATCTGGATTTACGCAAACACATACGGAATATATTCTGAAGAGATAATCGTCGATATTCCCGAAATACCTGCGTTCGGTTTTTCTCTGCTGATTGAAGTCGTGGGGAGTCCTATAGCTTTATCGATGGCCTTGAATTCTTTGACTGAATGTCCCATTATAAGGTATAAATCATGACTAATCGACAACTAGCTATTCCATGAAATTATATTTCAGATTCGGTTGCATCCAGTATGACTCGCCACTCATTGAAAGGCGAATAAAAATTTCGAATACTAGTTGCATTCCCATCCATATAGTTTGGCACACCTTCCTTGCAGAGTCAAAGAGCGATACAAAGAATAAAATCAACGTTTGTTTTGATGTTCTTGATGACGATTACGATCCTGCAAGAGGAAATTTTATTCTGTTCGACGAGTATTTGGGGGAAGATACACAACATTTTTGTGGGGTGAGATTTGTTCTGCCGTACTGAAACGAAACCGTTATCGTCATATCAATTTTGATTTAAAAGGGGGGGCACCTCTCTTAAAACATATTTGTTGCCCGATTCGTTGATAGAGCTCCAACAGCTCTACTGCGGCGCCAAAATTCAAGTCTACTTCAAATTGTTTTAATCCCCAAAAATCCAAATTTTTTTTAGCAATTTGACTGTTTTTGTATTTTGTTTTCTGCTGGATTTTCTTTATTGTGGATCTGAATTATAAGCGTGTTTAAAGGAAATGACGCTTGACAATATAATGAATAATAGTTGAAAGATAAGTGCCATGTGAAGTGGAATGAATAGAAAAATCGAATTAAACGGTTTTCTTCACATAAAGGATTCAATATAAAATTGAACCAGAAAATGGTAGATCTCAGGTGAAAAACAACTACTTTCCTGGCAAATACCACGCAGAACGTTGAATGATATTCACCTGAAAATCCATGCATACTTCCATATAATATCAATGGACATTGAATGCAAATGTTTCTTTCTGATAAGCTCGATTATGTTTAATTTATGTCGTGTTCACCTAACAATCCGCATACCGGTTTCAGGCTTCTTGGCCCTCATCAGTACGGAGTATTCAACCAGCCAAAGGTCCAAAGAACTCTGGCTGAAGTGAGACACAACGTAAACAAACCATCATCGAGCTTGTAACACCTATAGGTACGCCGGAAAAGTAACTTTAACTGGGGTACCTAGTGACAGAAAGAAACACTCCGAAAATCTCCCACCTCGATAGGTTTCTAAATAAAAGGTTCCTTCTCAGTAGGAGTGGCAAGCCCGTCTAGCATATAGTGAAAGATAAGTGCCATGTGAAGTGGACATTGGACATTGAATGCAAATGTTTCTTTCTGATAAGCTCGATTATGTTTAATTTATGTCGTGTTCACCTAACAATCCGCATACCGGTTTCAGGCTTCTTGGCCCTCATCAGTACGGAGTATTCAACCAGCCAAAGGTCCAAAGAACTCTGGCTGAAGTGAGACACAACGTAAACAAACCATCATCGAGCTTGTAACACCTATAGGTACGCCGGAAAAGATAAACTTCAACTGGCGGTACCTAGAAACCAGGGAAGTAGTTTTGAAGTTTCTTTTAAGCCAGAGTTCTTGGACCTTCGGCTGGTTGACTACTCCGTACGATGAGGGCCAAGAAGCCTGAAACCGGTATGGATTGTTAGGTGACACGACATAAATTAAAACATAATCGAGCTTATCAGAAAGAAACATTTGCATTCAATGTCCATTGATATTATATGGAAGTATGCATGGATTTTCAGGTGAATATCATTCAACGTTCTGCGTGGTATTTGCCAGGAAAGTAGTTGTTTTTCACCTGAGATCTACCATTTTCTGGTTCAATTTTATATTGAATCCTTTATGTGAAGAAAACCGTTTAATTCGATTTTTCGAATAATTGTTGGTTAGAAATGTTTACAATTCAAATTGATTACGATCTAAAGAAGCATTCTAAATAATATACAGTGTGGTCATTTAAATGGGCAACATACGGGAATTTTTCAAATTAATTGCACAACCAAAATACAAATATTGGCGAGAGTTGGTGCCTGTGCGATAATCATAGTAGGTGCACTTAGAATCGTTGCAAGTCAAAACGGCATACCGGGTAGGTCAAAAATAAAGCACCCTTATTCCAGAAAATTCAACAAAATGTTATGAAGAAAAGTTGTTTAGAATCAAAAGTTATGCCTAAATACAGAACATGACCTCCCAAGAATTTTTTTTTTTAAACATTAATAACTTCCCTTTTTTTTATATTCACCCTAAACACTTTCATAAATTAATCAAATCAAATCAATTTCGCATAACTTTGTTCAAATTGGAGCATATTTGTTAAATTACCTTCGATTTTGAATTTTTTATGGAATCACAAACTTCATGTTTGTTGCAACGATATTAAACACAATTTTAAAATTTCGAAAATTCTTCTAATGAATATTATAAAGTAACTTTAAACAGCTTTGACGATTTGAAGATTTTGATGATTTGATGATTTGATGATTTGATGATTTGGTGATTTGATGATTTGATGATTTGATGATTTGACGATTTGACGATTTGACGATTTGACGATTTGACGATTTGACGATTTGACGATTTGACGATTTGACGATTTGATGATTTGACGATTTGATGATTTGACGATTTGACGATTTGACGATTTGACGATTTGACGATTTGACGATTTGATGATTTGATGATTTGTTGATTTGACCATTTGACGATTTGAAGATTTCTATTCTGATTCTGATGCACATAACATCATAGTTTCCATTATGTTCATTTCTAATCTATAATTCGATGCTATATCGCGTCAGATCACAAGTGAATTTCAATCCTAGGTTTGGTTTGGAGCCATATATAATTTTTTTTGTTGAAAAATCCAAGAGTATTCGAAACATCTTTCTGTTAAGTTTTCTCTCGACTTCTGGCATAGCTGTTGTTTTTGTAATTGTGTAATTATACTGAATTATACTGATTCAGAAAGATGCATTGAAAGAATAACTCTTTGTATAGTGCATCAGTTGGATATGTGTAGTTCTCATTGTGAATTATTTACATCGACCCCCCTTAAATCTACTTTCACCAAAAGTTAGTCAAATCTTCTCATGTGGTTGAATTATCTCCCGTAGTTGGAAAGTTTAAAGATACGCTTTTCTAGAAATATGGACTAAAAAGCTGAAAATAAAATAGTTTAGTTTGTATTCGTTTTCGAGCATGATTCAAGGTACACGAGGTATCATAGCACAATACCTCGTCCACCATGCAGAATATTACGTTTTTTCAGTGATTTTTTGTAAACCTCAGCCCGTGATTTCTTTCTTAGATAAAAAGAACTGATTAACTTCAAAATAATTGAAATTGCGCAATACAATTCAAAATTCTGATGATAAATTTAAAATGTAGTCCAAGCTACAACATTTTCCGTACATATGACTTCACTCTCCCTATCTATTATGAATTATGGTGCAGTGAATGTTTTTGTTGCTTAAGAGAAGTGTACAATAAGCAATTGTATTTATTTCGTATGTTGAATGTTTTGAGATTGTTTTTTTTTTGTATGATAAATGTTAATAAAGCCAAATGAAAAAACTAAACTTGACATCTTAATTCTGAAATATAGCCTTATCCATTGATGTAGTTATTAATTCAAATCGTTGGGAAGTTAAACATTATATACAAGGGTGAGCTAGACCACTCGGATATAATATCCAATGATACTCACGCTCTAAAAAGTATGAAACAAAAAAATATTCTCATCTGAAATTGTTATGTACAAACTATTCAATATTTATCGTCTATTGAATGAACAACTCACAAGTAATATATTTTAATGTATTCAATACATATTGATAGTGAGGTTCAGAGGATAGCCGTGGTCATATGTCACTTTGCCCTACAGCTTATGATCGCTTACTAAAATATATTGTTTTGTAAGGGTAGCTTCTGAACATTACTATGAATGTGTATTGAATACATTAAAATATATTACGTGTGAGATGTTTATTTAATGGCCGATACATATTGAATAGTTTGTACATAACTATTTCAGATAAGATTTTTCTTTCATACTTTTTAGAGCGTGATTTTTCAGTAGTCAGGCTTTAGTTTTTGAACTCATTTTTATTTTTACTCTTCCTGGTGCAGTCATTTGATCTCTTCTGGTTGTAGTGTACCAGTAGTATCTTGGCCTGCCTTATTCCTTGTGATTCTATCCAGTATTGGGATTCTTTGTTATGTACTTCTGTTTCAAGTTCGTCCAGTATTGTGCTGGTATTCATTCCGCAGGAGGGTTCGGGTCCCAAAAATGGTGTTTCAGCCCCTTTTTATGCAAGTACGTCTGCCATTTCATCACCCTCCACTCCACTATGTCCCGGAACCCATAGGAGGGTAACGGTATTGCATTTTTTTAAATGTAGTCCAAGCTACAATATTTTTCCCTACATATGACTTCACTCTCCCTATCTATTATGAAATATGGTGCAGTGAATGTTTTTGTTGCTTAAGAGAAGTGTACAATAAGCAATTGTATTTATTTCGTATGTTGAATGTTTTGAGATTATTTTTTTTTGTATAATAAATGTTAATAAAGCCAAATGAAAAAACTAAACTTGACATCTTAATTCTGAAATATAGCCTTATTCATTGATGTAGTTATTAATTCAAATCGTTGGGAAGTTAAACATTATATACAAGGATGAGTTAGACCACTCGGAAATAATATCCAATGATACTCGCTTCACATTTTTCTCGCGACTGTTCAGTGATAAAGAACCCTGCACGAAAACATATGGGAAATTGGCTCTATGTCGAATTTGCTGAAATTTCATTATGTTATTGTAGGATGGGTCATTAGAAAAAAGTGTGAGTTCAAATGATTTTGTTTGTTTAGTTTCTGAGATATAAGCGGTCAAAGTTCGTGAAAATGTCATATTTGGCTAGGTTTGACAAAGAAAAAAACTGTTTTTTAGTCGGATGAAAATGTATTGATCGGAACTCATAAACATGTTCAGTTATAATCTTATTGATGATAGTACAATAGGGTGTATACGGGGCATAGTAAAAAAAATCGTTTTTCCGGATTTTTTTTTCCAGCACTATTTCAAAACCAACAAGTTATATTTTGTTAAGATATCATAGTTTCAGTCTATTGTAGGCGAAAAAACGTGTTTTGTTTCTTGATGACTCTCTCTGTTTGAAATATATATTTTTTTTAATTTTCGAGTATACCCCATACTGAAAACAATTGACAGATCGTTTTTGATTACAAAAAAAAGGAAGTAATTGCTACTGCCCATTGAATAAAAAATAGGGTAACTCTCTGATGAACTCAATTGTTCAATATTACCTTTCATTTAGATAAAGGGTGCGTTACATTTGTTTTAAGGTCATTTACAGAGTTTTTATTAAATATCTAGGTAACTGTTCCGTTAATTTGGACCATATTTTACTCACAATATTTTGAAAATGTTGACTATTATATACGATAGTTTCATTGCGTTTCTAAGATATGCATTTTTGAAGTTTACGGTATTACGATATATGGGGTAACCTATCGATTTAACATTTTATGGAACCTTTCGACACATTCAATTCTATTATAAAACTTTTAGAAATCAATTATTTGATACCATAAACAACACAAACCACACTCAACTTTAAGGAAAAAAAAAAACGAATTATAAATCACAACTTCTAACATAAAAAGTCAATTAATATTATGGAAATTATAATATTACAAATCGAAATTGAAACTAATTAGTTATAAACAACATAATCAACAATTTACATAATGGAACTCTCAAAAAACAAACAATGACCAAAACCCAAATTCAAATAAAATTATTAATATTGTTATTGATTGGTCTATATGCGCAATCTAAAACATTTCTCAATAGTTTATGGATAGGGTACTGTATTGTTTCTATTTGAAATTGATATGCGTAATCCTGAACATGGACTATTATGCTGCCGCATAGCGTCCAGATTTAGGAATCCTATAAAGTATCAACTGTGGATATCCTTTAGTATTATTCCTGATGCACCTGCAAATGAACGTATTCTAGGCTACTACTGTACTTGCAAAAGTGGAGCAAGATCAGTGGGATGCTGTTCCTATATTTGCAGCGTACTTTGGTACCTAGGATTTGCTCGTCATCAAGAAACAATAAAGTGCCCTAGCCATGAACTATTAAACAATGTTTTAGATTGCGCAAATAGACCAATAAATAACAATATTAATAATATTATTTGAATTTAGGTTTTGTTTATTGTTTGTTTTTTGAGTGTTCAATTATGTAAATTGTTGTTAATGTTGTCTATAACTTAATTAGTTTCAATTTCGATTTAGAGTTCACTACTACAATACACTACTTGAGGGTTCACTAAAGCACGACGCGTGTTTTGCTATACAATAGCTTCATCGATAGTTTACCCCATATATCGTAATACCGTAAAATAAAAAAAATGCATATCTTAGAAACGCAACATAACAAGTTGATAAAACTATCGTATATGATAGTCAACATTTTCAAAATATTGTGAGTAAAATATGGTCCAAATTAACGGAACAGTTTTCTAGATATTCAATAAAAACATTGTGACTGATCTAAAAAAAAATGTAACGCACCCTTTATTCAAACGAAAGGTAATATTCAACAATTGAATTATTCAGAATGTTACCCTATCTTTTATTCAATGGGAAGTAGCAATTGATTCCTTTTTTTTAATCAAAAATCAATTGTATAGGGGTGTACTCGAAAATTAAAAAAATATATATATTTCTAACAGAGAGAGTCATCAAGAAATAAAACACGTTTTTTGCCTACAATTGACTGAATCTATGATATCTTAACAAAATATAACTTGTTGGTTTTGAAATAGTGCTGAAAAACGATTTTTTTTACTATGCCCCGTGTACACCCTAATGTACTATCATCAATAACATGATAATTGAACATGTTTATGAGTTCCGATTGATACATTTTCATCCTTACTTTGTCTTATTTCGACTAAAAAAACAGTTTTTTTCTTTGTCAATCCTACCAAATATTTTTACGAACTTTGCCGCTTATATCTCAGAAACTAAACAAACAAAATCATTTGAACTCACAATTTTTTCTAATGACCCATCCTACTATAACATAATAAAATTTCAGCCAATTCGACAGAGAGCCAATTTCCCATATGTTTTCGTGCGGGGTTCTTTGTTTGTCGCTGATTAGTCCTAGCCCATTAACTACTCAGGAGGCGTGGCTTGGCGACTGCATTCCATCATTGTTTGACCAGAATGGGTGTTTTTTTAATTAATTACAGAAACAATCATTATGCCACAAATATTTTTATATCCCAGAACAACTTTGTACACTTATTTGGTTACCAATATGTTTCAGACTGTATCAAAAGAAATAGATATCGTAGAAAACTCAAGTACCTTCATAGAGGTATTTTTGAATCCAGAGTATTTCAGTGAACATTCGCGAAGCATGGACATCACGTGTTACATCATTGGGCATATCTATTTGAAGAATTGTCATAGGTATGGAAAATTCATCAATTGGCACAATACAATATTGAACAGTTGTTCGCATTTTGGCTAAAAAGTAAATGTTATGTCGTTTACGAAGGGTTCTAAGAATACAATGAGATAGGGAGCCCACCTAATTACGCCCCTGATTATTATTGGCAGTCGCTTTTGAATTTGAGCCAAGCATCCAACTCGATTTAGGCGCATACTGGATCGCAGAGTGACAGTGTTCCGCCAAAGTTGATGCACTCCATCTAAATGATAGCATTGTAAGCACCTGCAGCGAAGTGAAATTTCTCGGAATCTATATGGACGAGTATTTGAGCTGGAACACACATTGTGAACAGTTAGTTTCTGAGCTGAGCTCAATAATTTATATTTTCAAAAACCTAAATACTGTTTTAGATTCAAATCAACTGATACGCATAATTATGCCCAAGTTGAAGCTAGATTACGCTACGGTGTTTGTTCGTGGGGCAACTCATCACTGAGCAACAATGTTTTCATCAAACAAAAAGCCATCTTAAGGTAGTTCCGCCACGAGACAGTTGAATTAGGCAATTATTTTCGACAGAATCGAAACATTTCAGACGACTTTTTGATTTGAAACAAGAAAAAAAAATTTTTTGAAGGGGGGCACTTGCCCCCCCCCCCCCCCAATCGACTCTAGAAAATTTCTTCGTTATAGAAAGTCGGCGACTCAAAAAATCGATGTCCCCAAAAAGCGCAGCATAAAAAAAAAAATTTTTGGGGGGCGGGGGGGGAGAGGTGGGTATCGTTAAAATCAATGGGGTCAACTAGGAGAAGGAGTTTTTTTTTCGCGTTCAGACCCTCAAATGGTCCCCCGTCCTTCTTTAAAAAGTCCCCTGGCACAATCCGCATTTCTCTACGACCCCTCCTTTAGGCTGTGCGCTTCCCCGTGGACTATTTTGAATAACGAGAGTAGTTTTGATTATATCTGTCAAACTAGATGGTCAATCACTTTGATTTTTTTTTCACAATATCTGTGATATCCTGCTCTAGCTCCTCCTCATTTTTCATAAACTTCTTAATTCGAGTACTAACGGTAGAATTAATAATGTGCGCTTTCCCGTGGACTATTTTGAATAACGAGAGTAGTTTTGATTATATCTGTCAAACTAGATGGTCAATCACTTTGATTTTTTTTTCACAATATCTGTGATATCCTGTTCTAGCTCCTCCTCGTTTTTCATAAACTTCTTAATTTTAGTACTAACGGTAGAATTAATAATGTGCGCTTCCAAATGGACTATTTTGAAAAACGAGAGTAGTTTTGATTATATCTGTCAAACTAGATGGTCAATCACTTTAGTTTTTTTCACAATATCTGTGATATCCTGTTAAAATTTCCGGCCTTTTCCTTTTTCATTTAATTTATAGAGGTGTTATTCACATGTTGAACAATACGTATGCCAAATTTTAATAATTTCCTAATTCAACTGTCTCGTGGCGGAACTACCTTAAGATCCATATTCAAAACCCCAAACCGCAGCTCTTGCAGAACACTTTTTCACAATCATAAAATTTTAACTCTTATCAGCCTATTCATTTCTGAATTGTCAATATACATCTTTATGAACAGAAACGACTCAACACTCAACAGTGATATCCATAAAACTAATACTCGCCAAAAGCATTTTATTCACACCAAAATGGCTAAGTATAAAATCAGTCAAAATGCTCCAAATTTCATGGGCCCAAAAATCCTTAATCGTCTACCGGTAGAAATAAAATCCAAAAATGATCTTATAACATTCAAAAGAAGTCTGAAGTCTTTTCTGCTTGATAAATGTTTTTATACACTTGATGAGTTTTTATACAGTGTGGCCCATTTAAAATGGAACCACCCCTGTAGAATACGCATTTTTCAATCAATCTCAAAAAAAAAATTTAATATTGGGCATCAAAAACTGTATTTTGACACAAATTTTCATAACTTTAGTTTCATTTCCAAGGCACTCTATAATTTTTTTCTTTGTCAAAAACGGCAAAAGTTTATTGGGCAATTTTTGTTGTCAAATTTTACTACACCACTGGATTTGTAGTCGCTATAAATAAAAACCATCAAAATTTCATGAAAAAATATTGGTTAACAACGAAGTTACAACAACTTTAATTTTGGAAACAAAGTATTTGATTATAATTTTTATTTAGATTATAGACATCTGGCAACACTGCCGATACAAAGTAGATCACCAGTGAACTCGTACAGTGAAAATCCGAAGTCAATAGCTCATTCCGTTCTACAGTTATAACTCCTGAAAATATGGTAATGTGAGCGATTTGAGGTTAAAGCGATTTTGTAGTAAAAATCTGACTACGCCACTGATTTGTGCCGAAATCACTCCTCAACAACTAAGAAATTGTGTAAAAAATATTCGGAAGAGATACGATAAATGTGTCGAACTTAATGGAGGTTTGGTAGAAGCCACAAAAATTATAATATTTAAATTTACAGTAATGTTTATTTTAGTTTTAGTTTTTTCCTAATGACGTTTTATTGTTGAATGAATACCTACTTTAAAACTTGTTTCTGTTCATTTCGTTTTTATCGGCTATGGGAGAATGTACTACTGTGTAACTTGAATAAAATGAATTTCAAATTTGCTGTTCTTTTCGAATACACTTATAACCTTCACTTAAATAAATGATTTTAAGGGAATATAATTTACAAATCCAGTGGCCTAGTCAGATTTTTATTACAAAATCGCTTCCACCACAAATCCCTCACATTACCATTCTTATAACTGTAGAACGGAATGAGCTATTGACTTCAGATTTTCACTGTACAAGTTCACGGGCGTTCTACTTTGTATCGACGGTGTTGCCGGATTTCAAATATGTCTATAATCTAAATAAAAATTATAATCAAATACTTTGTTTCCAAAATTGAAGTTGTTGTAACTTCGTTGTTAACCAATATTTTTTTATGAAATTATGATGATTTTTATTTATAACGACTACAAATCCAGTGGTGTAGTCAAACTTGAAAATAAAAATTGCCTAATAAACTTTTGCCGTTTTTGACAAAGAAAAAAAACCATAGAGTGCCTTGGAAATGAAACTAAAGTTATGAAAATTTGTGACAAAATACAGT
Organism: Gonioctena quinquepunctata; assembly: GCA_018342105.1. NCBI lineage: Eukaryota > Metazoa > Arthropoda > Insecta > Coleoptera > Chrysomelidae > Gonioctena > Gonioctena quinquepunctata. Next base: position 82,240 of record JAFIRS010003992.1, on the reverse strand, counting down.
TTCTGATGCTAAATATTTTAAAAAAAATTTTTTTTGAGATTATTTGAAAAATGCGTATTCTACAATGGTTGTTCCATTTTGAATGGGTCACACTGTATGATTCACTATGAATTCGCAGAATGAACTGTATTATATTTCTTGTATCTCTTTGGTATATTTTTATTTTTACATTGTGACTTATATGTTTGTCATTGTCCCCCTAGAATTAAGTATTTTCTTGACAATTCCTATACAAATTTGTCATTTGTCATTTGAAGGAAATACACTGAATTGAATTGAATAAATCGGGTGAAATTCATGTTTTAACAAGCTTTTATTCAACTTGCTTCGTTCGTATATCGTCATTCTTTCCGGTTCAAAATTTGTAATCCATTTTTGGAGCACTTGCCGACATCCGCTTGAGCTGAAATTTGGCAGGTGTTCATAATTCCGGTGACAATGACTCACACATCCAAAGCAATTATTTTTCACTTTTTAATGCATCTGAATAAAAGCTTGTCTTTAAATAGTATATTAAAGTATAAGTGGATAAAAAGGGCTTTAAAACACGCGCGATTTTTCGAGCACGACGGCGCAGCCGGAGTGCTCGAAATAGAGCAAGTGTTTTTAAGACCAGTTATCCACGAATACTTTACGTTATTTTTTTTTATTGGTGCACTTTGAAATCATATATACTGGTATTATTACTACAAAAAATAGAAATAAGAACTAATAATGCAAGAAGGTTGAATTCGTGATGTGACATCAGTATACCTTTCGTTGTCATGGAAATGAGAAAAACATTCATTTGCAATCTGTTACCAAAGATAAATATTTGTTGTCACCAGAGCTCAAAAATGAATGATTCTAATATCGATTTTTTGAATAGTGAGGCAGAATCGAGGTTAATACCGCGAAAATCCAGTGATATATATAAAAAAAATAATGAAAAGTTCATCAAATGGATGGAGGAGCACATATAAATGAACGAATTGTGAGTAATATTTTATTTGACGTTACAAGGTACTGTCAGATCAATAATCAAAAATTTGTCATTTAGACTTCACGTTTCTCGATTTGTTGATGTTGTCATGGTTACCTTTAAAAAACGCGCGTTTTTTAAAGTTCGATTTAAACACGCTGAGGCGTGCTTTAAATGGGTAAAAAGGGGCACCAATAAAAAAAAAGTTTTTTATTGGTTATTTTTCATCTTCGATACTAGAGACGATTTCTCGATACCTACCATGAAAGAACCAATGGCTACCTGCTTGGATCAAACGCTTACTAAACTTGAATACTTTTTTTTCGTTAATATAAGTGTCTTGACTCTGATATATCTAATGCTCTAGGCAACTCATGGTCCACCACTTCTCGTTATTTCTATGTTGTATAATAAAACTAAATGATGATAAGTATAATCGTTTTTTAGGCAGAAAGTGAATTACTTCTACAGAAAAACTGGATGGGACGTAAACCAGATCAAAATGAAATTATTAGCGACACTGGAATGGCCCGTTTTGGAACTTGACCTGATGTACAGGGACTCCAAACTGATAATATACGCCAACGAAGTGATTTTTCAGAGTATCTTCATTCATTATGTACGCTTGGTGTTCCGCAACAATAACCAGTCGAAATGTACTGCTGAACTTAAACTCCAAGATCCATTCTCGATGAGAGATTCGAAGAACAGGATGATGAAAAAAAAGACGATTTCAATCAACGGCTCGGAATGTGAAGAGGTGAATCGACAAATATGATTTACTTTTTACTGTACATATTTCGAATACCCCCTTCACATAATTCTTGTTATTCTATTTTTCATTTTTATGTTGCACTGAACATTATCAAAGTCATCATCATTCAGGTGAACTATAGAAACTGCCATTTCAAACTGGAAAGACGTACTGTCCCGAGTAACCAATGAAACAAATGACAGCTTTCATTAATATTGCAACGTTGCTAAAATATTCATATTCGATTAGTATCTCGCAGCTTTTCAGAACGAGAATATTTCTGATATGGCAAATGGCAACTAGCAAGTTGAAACAGTACAAGTGGATCTTCGAAGATTTTTACTATTGATTTGTATTAAAATATTTGCTATTCGAGCATCTGCAATATATTTTCCTGCAACTGTTTCAATAATAGGTGTATTTTTATGCATCGAAAGCATCCTACTTTTGTATCAGTTCCGAAAAGAATTACTTTTCGTACTAGTACCAAAAGTGACAAATAATCTGAGAGAGATATGTTTATGTTCAAAAGTATAATCAAAATTCACAGTAATCGCTTACATCACATCATAGCGGACAAATCGTTCGAGACAAAATCTTCCTAGATTTGTAGAGCAGGTTGGTTGGTTGGTTGAAAACTGACGAGCCAGAGACAGGGTTGGCACTTAGCTTCCCTTGACACTGCGACCAGCTAGGGTCTATTGTATCACTCTGCCGTCAGTGGTTCCTCATTCAAACAGGTTTGTGCCTTCAATTAGGTTCAGTAGCCTGTAAATAAGGTTTTTCGGATTCATGTCTGTTTCCGGGTTGATCTCTCCAAAGGTTCTGTGTCGCCTTCTACTTAGAGCGTCACAGGCTGTTTCCTCCTCTTCATCACATAGTCTACACTCCACGGTTTCCCTGCGTACTCCCATGGTGTTTAGGTGTTTTCTTAGGCCGCAGTGTCCAGTCAACAGACCTACTATTATACGTGCCTTCGTTATGTTCAGGTTCAGAAGGTCAGCCGTCAGGGTCCGGTTTGGGTGCCCTATCATGACTTTGCTGTGTATTTGCCCGACAGTTTGGTCCCAATATTGTTGGTGTCTTCTTTTTATCCAATCATCGATCAGGGTCCTGCATCGGTTTTTGCTAATCCCATGCACAGGTTCTGACCCAGTGAATAGCATTAAAGATGCTTGTCTAGCTAGCTGGTCCGCTTTTACGTTGCCTTCAATGCCTCTATGACCTGGCACCCACATCAAGGTGACCTTGTGTTTTTCCAGCTCGATGAGGTTCTGTAGGCAGTCCCAGACCAGTTTAGACTTCATCTGAATAGAGTTGAGGGCTTTGATAGCACTTTAACTGTCAGATAGAATGTAGATGAGTTTTTTCCTATAACCATTTTCTAGATTCTTCTGGATGCAAACCATAATAGCATGTGTTTCAGCTTGGAATGTCGTGGAGCATTTGCCAAGTGGTATTATATAGTCCCTTCTTGGCCTTACCCCATGTATTCCTGCTCCCGTGCCTTCAACTGTCTTTGAGCCGTCTGTATACCAGACTATGTCCGCAGTTGATTGTGATAATATACTCGGGGCCCATCCGGATCCGTCAATTCGTGTTTCGAATGATTTTTCGAATGAGTATAGGGGTTGCATGTAGTCTGAAATCATTTTGGGTTCGTCGATATTGATTACATGAGTGATTCTGGTATGTCCAGTTGTACGGATTCTCCAGTTTTTTGTTTGTTTCAGTCTGTATGCACTCATCCTGGCCTCTCCAATAACATGTAAGTCAAGGGGTTCGAGGTTTAGGATGATTTCCATTGCAGCTGTTGGAGTGCTATTCATTGCACCCGTGATGCAGAGACAGGCAAGCCTCTGGATTTTCCCAAGGTTGGTTTTTGCCTGTCTTTGATTTGTTTTTGGCCACCATAAGAGTGGGCCATAAGTTACTCATGGTCTTCTTACCGCTGTGTAGAGCCAGTGCATGGCTTTCGGTTTGAGTCCCCAGGTTTTTCCAAAAGCTATCCAGCACATCATGGAGGTTATCTTGCTTTTATTGGTTACATGTTGAAGATGCGGGTTCCAGGATAGTTTCTTGTCAAGAATCTGCCCTAGATATTTCACCTGCTCTACTACTTGTAATGTTTCGCCGAATAGTCTGGGAGGTATGATATCTCCCATGTCTCTTCTCCGGGTGGAAAGAATTAGTGTTGTTTCGTTCGGATTTGCCCTTAGGCTCTCTCTGTTACACCATTCCTCTACTGTCCTCAGTGTATTTTGCATTAGCTCTGAGGATGTTCGAGTATTCTTTCCTTTGATGAGAATGACCAAGTCATCTGCATACCTTGAGAGTAATACCATTGGTTATTCAGAGAAATTAGCAGTTCATCTACAAACATGTCCCACAGTGAACTATGACTTACTTTTCATCCATATTTATAGTTTTGAAATTCTGATTTCAGTGAAAGTTAAATGGTGAAGACTTTCATAACATATTGGGTTATCAGTATGTAACAGAAGGTCGATTAACAATTTTTTTTCCAATAATCTTTATATCTATATCCGAAAGGTCACCAGTTTGTACCTAGAAACCCATTGCCGGTGCCGGTGCCGATGACATTATGCTCCACATGTTCAATAACCGCCATTGGAAAATTCGAGAAACGACCGTTGGGAGTGACGTCATCTTCTAGATCTTTCGATAACGGCCATTCGAAGATGCGGGGAGAAAACCGGCCGTTAACGATGATGTTCTGGAACATTCCCGATCGCCGTTATTCCAGAAATGTCCGCTGTCCTATATAAGCGGGTCATATGCGACAGGCGAGTCAGTGAGAAGTCGTCAGGCACTCGGAAGATAGTCTTGTGAATAGTGTTGAGCACTGTAATCGTGAACAAGTATTGTATTGTTGAAGTATACTATTGAGTTGTGTTTCAAAGTGAAATAAAAAGGAAAATAATCAGTTGTCAGGAGTTTCCTTAAACGTACCCAAGATTGGTAACAATATTGTAACGAATGTGGGGTTTGTGGTTATTAAAATAATGAATTAATTATTCTCCGTTTATCTACAACACCATAAAATATTGAAATCTGATAACTGAATAACTTAATTTTAATTCACCGCAAAAATACACTAGACTTGCTTTAAATCTGACTAAACTGCCAATTCTGAATAAACTGGCCTGCAAATCACTGCTGTTTATATGGTCGTTAGTCACGTGGTAGAATCCACTGGAGAGTTCGATCGGCCGCTTCTCGAATCATCTAAGGTTCTTTCGGCACATTATGGAATATCATCGAGTCAGCGAGGAGAAGTTGGCGGTGACGCAAGATACAATGGCGTAACATCGTAACAATATAATATCTCAAATATTGAAAAGAGAAACATTCTCAATTGAATATTGATAGAAAGATTTTTCTGTGAATTGAAAAATCCACGATTAAAATGAAGTTATTTTTTGTGAATGTCTTACAGAAAACAACTACTTCCCCGGCTAAAGCCACGCTGAACATTGAACTACATCTGATAGATATTCTGAAAAGGCCCTAACTCAAAAGAACACATCTGAAATTGAAAATTTGCAATTTCATTCAGATAGTTATTTGATTTTCTATTCCAGTCTTAATTAAGAACTCATAAAGATGAATGAGGCAAAGAAGAATGTTTTCCGAAAGAGAGTACTCACCAGAAATCATTCGTAACATTGACGCAGGGAGACATCGCATTCACTAGGTTCAATACATTTTTGTCGACGAAAATCATTTCACGCTTCCACGATCATCAGGAAGACCGGAAGAAATGGGAAACACATTTTCGAGAAGCAATCTCACTTTGCAAAGATGGAAAAAGTTAGAATCATTTCTTTTGGAGAGACACTTTGAAATTAGTGTTTTCTGACATTAAAACCTGTCATGGGTATGATAGAGGATTTGTTGAAAATATAAACAGGATGTATAATCATCGGACTGAAAGATAACTTTAGTCTTTTCATCGTCAAGATACTTGTGGTATTCATGTTAAAACGGAAATATTCTTGAATATTGATAGAAATATTTTTCGAATTGAAATCCACGATTAAATGAAGTTATTTTTTGTGAATGTTTACAGAACATCTCGGTGTACGCTGACATTGAACTATCGATAGATATTTGAAAGGTCTACCGAAAATGAAATGAAATTTGATTATTCAGATAGTTATTTGATTTTCTATTCCAGTCTTAATTAAGAACTCATAAAGATGAATGAGGCAAAGAAGAATGTTTTTCAAAAGAGAGTACTCACCAGAAATCATTCGTAACATTGCCGCAGGAGAGACATCGCATTCTTCCGGTCTTCCTGAGATCGTGGAAGCGTGAAATAGATTTTCGTCTACAAAAATGTATTGAAGACCTAGTGAATGCGATGTCTCTCCTGCGTCAATGTAACGAATGATTTCTGGTGAGTACTCTCTTTTGGAAAACATTCTTCTTTGCCTCATTCATCTTTATGAGTTCTTAATTAAGACTGGAATAGAAAATCAAATAACTATCTGAATGAAATTGCAAATTTTCAATTTCAGATTTTTTCTTTTGAGTTAGGGCCTTTCAGAATATCTATCAGATGTAGTTCAATGTCCAGCGTGGCTTTAGCCGGGGAAGTAGTTGTTTTCTGTAAGACATTCACAAAAAATAGCTTCATTTTAATCGTGGATTTTTCAATTCACAGAAAAATCTTTCTATCAATATTCAATTGAGAATGTTTCCCTTTTCAACATGAATACCCCACAAGAGGTTATCTTGACGATGGAAGATAGTGACTAAAGTTTATCTTTCAGTCGCAGATGATTCTACATCTGATTTTATGAACATCCTGTTTATATTTTCAACAAATCAATCTCAAATATATTTGATTCTCATGAATGTGGAACTTGATTATTTCTGGTATTCCAAATTGAAACAATAATTTATCATTATTTCAAGGTTATTGTCAACTGTTATATCGATCATGAAAAGATACTGTCGCTGAGCTCCCTAGTATATGACATAGTGGAAAAAGACGATGACGTTAAATATGAAAAATGGAAATCCCAAGATATACGTCAAAGCAGTCACTACAGTGAAATATACTGCGCTGATAAAGATAATAAAGTGCTCCATGTACGGAAGAATCTTGAGTTGTATTATACTCATACGAAAGAAGTAAGAGAACGTTAATGTTTCGCGTCTTCGTTTGGGAACTCATAATTGACTAGTAATGGGTTATCACTTACCTTTGGATAATTTCATAATCTTGTGCCCTCAGCGCCGTCTAGCGAAAAGTAGCTGAACTGACTATATTTGCTACAATGAAATACTTTTATTGAGAAAATTATTCGAACATTTCCTACTTATTTATTTTCCAGAGTATCCCCATAGATATGTTCATATACTTCCCGAATATAATGGTAAAGCCTACAACTGTGAAGTTTGAGAGTGTTTTGCTGAATACAACTAGGAAAACTCTTCTATCGGTTTATAACTTGACTGGTAATATTTGTAAAAAACAGTATCATGGAATTAAGATTCAAAAATTATTTTTTAGGTTGCGCCGTGAAATTTGAAATTTACAAATCTTCAACCGCCCAGGCTTTTTACGTTACACCCCACTTTGGAGAAATACGGAAAAGCAGTGGAATCAACAAGCAGTTTGTTGATATTTTCATCTACTTCTCGCCAAGGTATCTTTATATATATATATATATATATATATATATATATATATATATATATATATATAATTCTACTGTACGTGTGTTGTCACTGCACTCCTCCTAAACGGCTGGACCGATTCGAATGAATTTTTTGGAATGCGTTTGGGTGGCGCCCTGGATGGTTTAGATTCACAAATCATCCCCCTAAATGTTAAGGGTGGTCCACCCCTTAATTTTATTTTTCATTTTTCAGACAAAATTTTTTGTTTTTATTTTTTTATGATACAGCATTCAAAATACATACAACCCCTAGTTCTCACCCTTCTACGACCAACCCCTATTTTTTGGCATGATTTTTATTTTTATTTTGTCATGACTTGGAATAAAAAAATTCATATTACTCTTAATTCACCCTTCTACGATCAATCCCTATTTTTTATTTTTTTTCAGGAAAACGGGATAACGGGAATAACGGGATAACGAAAAAACGGGATGACAGGATAAGGGAATAACGGTATAAATAAAAAACGGGATAACAGGAAAACGGGATAGCGGGATGACAGGATAAGGGGAAAACGGGATAACGGGATAAACAAAAAAGGGATAACAGGAAAACGGGATAACGGGATAACGGGAATAACAGGATAACAAAAACACGGGATGACAGGATAAGGGGATAACGGGATAACCGGGTAAAGACAAAAAGGGGTAACAGAAAAATGGGATAACGGGAAAATTTTCGGGAAAAACATTTTAGGGAACATAGAAATTTGGACAGGACAACGTGTGTCGGGTATATATATATATATATATATATTTATCACTACATCGCAAGTTTTTTGTTCAACCAATACCTTCAGACTCAGATATATAGGGTGATTCATCAGCGAATGTACAAAACAACAGGGGTTCGGGGCGAGAGTCTGAAGGTATTGGTTGAACAAAAAACTTGCGATGTAGTAATAAAGTTGTTCTGCATGATTGGAAAAATAGTGGGTTTTTATATATGTGATAGTGAGTTTATACAGCAAGTAAAATAAAATGAGAAATAAAATAAAATAATTTTAAAAGTTTAACACAACATCCATAACAAGTTTATACAGAAATAAAATAAAAAAAGAGATAATATAAAATAATAGGTGAAATAAAAAATGGTTAACTTTAATCTTTCATTTTATTTTACTTTGACCAGTAGGTAGGCACCCAAGTCCACCACGATAGGAAAGTAGTGAGGGATAAGAGTGACAACCCTGGCGGGTCGGCGGCCTCGAACCCGAAGCAATGGCAAATCAAAACCGCAATCACAAGAAACCCAAAATAAAAGTCACACTCAAATAAAATGCAAAAGCTAACCCAATTCAAACAAACACTAGTCATAATCACGACACTCATAAAACACCCCAATACCACACCCACATAAAAACTACACACATAAACATGCCACAAAAATACACAATACTCAATTCAAACAAATACTAGTCAAAATCATGACACTCATAAAACACCACAACATAACACCCACATCAAAACTACACACATAAATATGCCACAGAATTTACAAAACAACCCATTTAACCTCACACAAATAATACTCAAAGCAAAACCACACAAATAAAACACCACAAACACAAACTTAACTACATTAGAATTTTTCTGAGCTGGTTTTTTGGTGGTTCGCGAAGTTCATACTAAATTGCTTCGCGCCACCCTTTTCCAGACTATGACATTGTATAATCTTAAACACGCAGATTGAAATAACCAAACTGGAATTTAAAAAAAAAAGTTAAATCACAAGATGGTACTCCCATAAGCGAAAGCAGGAGGAGAGTTATATATTCAGAATTTTCTTCTTTTCCTTCGCCCTTCGACGAAGAAGGTCAGGCCCACGTTTATACATTAATTTTGAGGAATTATGTATAGTAGTACTTTAGTGTGTATACAGGGTGTTATGTAAGTACGTGGCCAAACTTGAAGGGGGGATTCTTTGAGTAATTCTAAGACGAAAAGTCTTAGGGTGTCAACATTTTTAAAAGAAATAATTTTTTCCTAAATATCTTAATAATCCTTTAGCCGATTTTGTTAAAATTTGGCAGTGTTATTTGGGGTAGCAAGGGGCTAATTTAGCCCTAACTAGATTGGAAATATCATTTCCAGTGGCGTCCCGGAAGGCACCTTGACCAATATTTTTGACAAAAAAAATGTGTGCCACTAATTTTTTTGCAATTTCTGTATTTTTGCATTAAGCTACTAAAACTACAACTTTTTTTTTAGCATTTTTTCGTATCCTGCTTTGTTTTTGAGAAAAAAAAAATTACCTTATTGTTATGTGGTAACGCCGGAAAAAACATGAAACAAGAAGAACCCTTTATCAAAACCACGCTTAAACAAATGGTAGGCAAATTTCATCCAGTTAGAAAACATTTAACAATAAGTAACACAAAACTTACAATAGTTGCTCAAAATGTCCTCCTTCAACTTCAATGCAAGCATTACCTCGTCTTAACATCGATTGCCGAACACGTTGAAATATTTCCGGCGTATGTCTTATCTGATCACATGAATCCCGTATCCGTTGGATTAATTCTTCTTCAGTGTTGACTGGAGTTTTATAAACGGGGGACTTCAAATGTCCCCGAAGTAAGAAATCTAAGTGATTTAAATCCGGCGACCTGGGTGGCCATGACTGTGGACCTGCGCGACCGATCCAGTTTTCTCCATAAGTTGCATCCAGAAATTGACGTGCCACTATGCTAAAGTGAGGTGGGGCCCCATCGTGCATAAACCACATTGCTCCTCTTACTGCCAGTGGGACATTTTCTAATAGTACAGGTAACACAAATTCCAAAAAATGACGATACTCGTGACCATTTAATCTCGGGGGTAAAAAATGAGGTCTAATGAGATACTCACCCACAATACCAACCCAAACATTCACGGAAAACTGTTGTTGATAATGATGTTCTATAACCGCATGGGAATTTTCTTCAGCCCAGATATGATTGTTATGGAAGTTCTTAATTGAATTTCGGGAAAAACACTCTTCATCGGTAAACAATACATGGGCTAGAAATGTCGGAGATGCTGTCTGTTGTTGCAAAAGCCAAGTAGATTGAACAACTCGCTTGTGAAAATCCGCAGGTAATAACGCTTGCACACGCTGTATGTGGTGAGGATACAGTTAATAGTCCCTTAAAATCTTCCATACAGTAAAGTGAGAAATGTTTCATTGTTGTGCAATTTTGCGTGTACTTGTATCGGGGCTACGCTCAACTTCACGTAAAACTGCTTCCTCCAGCTCCACTGCAGGTCTCCCAATAAGAGCAGCCGACCTTTGGAAGGTGCCTGATTCGCACAGCCTTTCGTGTATTCTTACAAATGTTTGTCTATTTGGTACAATGCGATGAGGATATCTTTCTTGATAAATGCGTCTAGCCGCTCTGGAATTGCCTTGGGCCATTCCATAGACAAAATGCATATCGGCCATTTCTGAGTTTGTAAACCGATCCATTTTCTAATATCAGTAACGAATTTTATAGCCTAAAACTCTTAAAAACTGTCAAATAATTACGTATGCACTGTTTCAAGTTATGTCAAAGTCAAATTTGTTTGAACAATTGTTTTTTCTTCCATGGCACTCTAACTTTACTTTCAAAACACTGCCGTAATAATTAACGTTCTTTGTTTCATCGAAAACAGTCAATCTATAAATTCAAAAGATGACTTTCGTGTAATTTTAATTGTTCAATCATAAATAAAAATATCGTTATTGCATATCCACATTTTTTAATACTTAATAATTTTTTTTTATTGCTTGCATTACTTTTGATAACAATTTCTAAGACTAGAATAGACTATTGATATGGAAAAAAATTACATGTACACCCCAGTTTTTGATGGTTTGGTAGTTGAACTTTTTTATTATGTTGTCCCCGGGACACAATAAAGTGATTTTTATGTTTTTTCTCAAAAACAAAGCAATATACGAAAAAAATGCTGGAAATAAAAAAGTTGTAGTTTCAGTTGCTTAATGCGAAAAAAAATACAAAAATTGCAAAAATGGCACACATTTTTTTAGTAAAAAATATTGATTAAGATGCCTCCCGGAACGCCACTGGACATGATGATTTCAACCTAGTTAGGGCTAAATCAGTCCCTTACTACCTCAAATAACACTGCCAAATTTCAACAAAATCGGCTAAAGGATTATTAAGATATATAGGAAAAAACGATTTCTTTTAAAAATATTGATACCCTGTATCTTGAAAACAAAGCATTACCGGACCTTTTATTATATGATCTTTTCGTTTAGAATTACTCAAAGAATCACCCCTTCGAGTTTGGCCACGTACTTACATAACACCCTGTATATTAGAATTAGTCAAAATGTATGTGATATTAACCATAATAAATATTTTTGGATTGGATTGGTACATACTGAATAATTTAGACAAATTGACGAAAGTTAATGATAGATGACATGATATAATAGCTATTCAGTCCTAGTGTATGTTTTTGTTTTCATAACTGGAAAATATTGTGTTCAGTGCCATTTTTTTAAATTTAGATTTTGGCCAATAGTGTCTTGACGAAGATTTTTCAATATTGTTTGTGTTCCCAAGAGTGGCATATTTTTTATTCAATAAACAATGACAGGACCAATTTTTCAAGTAATTGAGGTGACCTCAACAGAAAATCCCAAATTTCGATTGACAGCTTCTTAATTCTAACATTAATTTACTCAGCTCTATGAACACTCTGAAAATTATTATTTCTCATTTTACTTTATTTTATTTCTGATTTTATTTTTCGTGCTGTATAAACTCACTTCCAGAGTGACCGAGTTTGCCATTGATGGAATTTGACAAATGTCACTTTTCAACCATTTAGAAGGCTGAAATAAGTGATATATGTACCTGCATCGGTATAGTTTACTCTTGAAATTATGAGATGCCTTATACTCTATGATTATTGAGATGCCTTATACTTTGTTTCAATGGTTTTTTATTACAGGGAGTGCAAAGCCTACCAAGAGTCGATAAGGATCGTTACAAATATTCCCAACTATTTCATAGAGGTTCCCGTGAAAGGTACTGGAACAGTCAATGAAAAGTTCTATGTCAATTATAAAATTTGAATATAATTTTTATTTCGAAACTGATTTTCAATAGGTGTTAGTAGAAGTGGGGGCATAACAATGTTGTGGCAATGAGATATACAGGATATACTGGCAGTAGCCACTAAGAGAGATTCTTCAGGAATCACTAGGCGGATCCGATAGATAAAAATCCTGTCGATAATAAAAATGTGAAGAGAAAAGTTAGATCTTTTTTGATTTTTTAGTGTCACAAGGTCATCTAGATTAACTTTATAGTAATTCAAGTGCCTTATTTTAACTTGAAAGAATTAGTTTGGAAAAAAGGTTATATCTTCAAATTCCTTGGAATGATGGCAAACCAAGCTCAATTTTTTTAATGGTTTTAGCAATACCAGGTCATTTCTACGGTGCCCTCTCTGCATTCTTCAATTCACATAAATGTGGAAAAAAGGAAAGAAAACAATGAAATATTTATTTCTAGAAATTAATAAAACAGTCCAGTTACATTTTAATCTTCTTCACAAAACAAGCGAAAAAGAATCCAACAGAATCCACATCTTGGTCCGGTCCAAATCTCTGAAGTTTATGTAGTTCATCATCAGTCAATTTGGTACCTACCCATCCAGGTCCCCCTAGACATACATTCGGCTTCACTAGATCGAGGCAATCGAATTTTCTCAGAGCCCATTCAACCATTCCTTCATTTTCGGACAGGGTGATTGTGCAGGTACTGTAGACTAAGGTACCACCGACCTTCAAAAGTTGAACAGCCTGCAATACACAGAAAACGAATGACAATTCCTTAGTTTCTACTACTGCTGATACAAATTGTATCACCATCACGTCGAGTTTGAAACTCTAGAAACCGTAAAAATTGGTTTTCCAACCTTAACTCCTGAATTGTCAATCGGGATAATCTGAAGAAATTATGCAAGTATATCCTGACGTATAGACATATGTTCTATTTGCTTTTGAGGTACATTTGATACTGATATGTCGAAAAAATAATAATAATTACAATGAATGAATAAATAAATAAAAATTCGCTAGCAAAATATAGCCATAGCAAAATATGTTTTCAAATTAGTTATCAGTTCTTCAATATTTCTGCCAGGAAGTGTGATAATGGTATCATCTACAAACATATTTATGTGACAATATGTGACATATCTCGGCAAATCGTTCTTCTAGTAAAAACGTATGGGCCCTAGGTCTGACCCCTGAGGAACTGCGAGCCTGACTTCCTTGGAACTTGATCTAACTCCATCCCATTTTACAGTCATAGTTCGCTCGTTTGAATATGATTTCAACCATTTCAATAAATCGTTTGGAAAACCAAGTAGTGATAGATTTGCTGTTAAGAATTCAGAACAAACTTTATCAATGCACACTCACTCAGAGACTCAAAGTTTTTCTTCAAGTTGGATTTATACAAAGCATACTTGCACCAAGAGTTGACCAAGGCGGAAAAATTCAAACAATTTCGAGTTCAACAGGATCCTGTCACAAGTTTTGCATGTCCCTCCAAAGGTCGAAGCTTTTTTGACGATGATTCACACTCACTCAGAGACTCAAAGTTTTTCTGCAAGTTGGATTTATACAAAGCATACTTGCACCAAGAGTTGACCAAGGCGGAAAAATTCAAACAATTCCGAGTTCAACAGGATCCTGTCAGAAGTTTTGCATGGCCTCCAAAGGTCGAAGCGTATAATGACGACGATTCACACTCATTCAGAGACTCAAAGTTTTTCTGCAAGTTGGATTTATACAAAGCATACTGGTACCCGGAGGTGACCAAGAAGGAGGAAAAATTCAAACAATTTCTAGTTCAACAGCATCCTGTCACGAGTTTTGCATGGCCTTCCAAAGGTCGAAGCGTATTTTGACGACATAACTATTGACTCGTAGATTAAAATTATACAGTTGCCTGACGAAGTCCGAACTGTGTCACAGACGCCTTGTCCCAAGAATTTTCAACTTGGGATGGTGACATACTACACAAAATTCATCCCAGATTTTTCCTCGATGACATATCCACTCCACTTCGTGAGAATAAAAATGGTTTTGGTCAGCGTTTGGTCAGCTTTCCCGAATTTATGTAGTGAACGAATTCTGATTTCATTTGACCCAGCAAAACCTCTGATCCTATCGACAGACGCTAGTCCAGAAAGGTTAGGAAGAACATCCCAGAAAGAGATCCAGAACTGCTGTAAATACCAATACTATAAAGCGGCGGGGCAGTACCCCTTTCGAAGCCTGTCCTGGAATACTGTTCCCATATTTGGAGCGCGGCACCTAAACATATCCTGAGGCTATTGGATTCTGTCCAAAAAAGGGCAATTCGTCTCGTCGGTGATGCCTCGCTTACAAACTCGCTCACTTGTCTGGAACACCGTAGAAAAGTTGGCGATTTGTCTCTATTTTATAGATATTTTCATGGGCGATGCTCTTCTGAAATATCAACAATCGTTCCTGCTTTGGCAGTCTCTTCAAGATTAACCCGTCAAGTTCAGTCATCACACCCCTTCGTGGTCACTTTGGAGACCTGCAGAACATCACTTTCCAAAGACTCGTTCATCCAACGAACAGCGAGGCTTTGGAACTCATTGCCTAGGGAGGTGTTCCCCGAGGCATACAACCTCCAGAAATTTAAGAAGAACACCAACTCCTACCTTCTTTCCCTTGGTTCCCACGATGTTCTCTGAACATTACAGGATATCCCTTTTCGTAAGAACCAGAACATAAAAAAAAAAACAGCGTCTTATACCCCTGTTCCGAATAATTTTTTTCGGAAAAATATAGCGTGTCACGTTGCATCATCCTTTAATGTGTAATGAACTAAGATAAGATGTCTAAAAATCCTGATGCTTGCACTTATACCTGTAGAAGTTTGGGATCGACTTGATGACAATTGGCCTACTTGATAATAGAGATTACTAGCGTTTCAGATGGCGCCAATGTCGTTTCTACTTTCAATTCAGTAAACTGTAACAACAATCCACATAGGGCGTATTCATTTCCTCAGCTTTATTTTTGAAGTGAACTGTTCGCTGGTTCTAATTTCAGATTTTCTTTCGATTAAAAAGAGACATCTGCCAAATTTCCCCAATAGCAGAGCTAGAATAAGAAGCCCCCAAACATTGCACAAAAAAGCGTCGTGTTGTTGTCGTATTTTGTACCTTTGGAGTTTGAGAAAAAACTTACCGATTCGAAAAGTTTTCTCTGTAAGGGAACGTAAGACCTGATTTCGCTATCTGACAATCTATTCACTATCTGTGGTCTCTTCCCAAGAACACTACAAGGAGCATCCAGGAGAACCCTGTCGAAAGATTGTGCAGGAAATGGGGGGCCGTCCATCACAAGTTTGGGAGAATCTGATGAGACGATTTTTGTCGAATCTGCTTCGTAGGCGTACACTTTTGCTCCAAAATCACTGCAGCGTTTCTCAAGTTGCGTTACTTTCCTTGAGGTTTTATCGATTGCCACAAGAAGCCCCTGAAAATTGTCGGTTAAATTGATACAAGAATGACTTACCATTGAAGCAATATAGGAAAATTATGTTCTTTGAAATTGATTTGAATAACCTTAGCGTTATGTAACACATTATTATGAGGATGATGGTTATGATGATGATAGTGCTCCATATGGTTTTGCAGATAATTCATTTACCTACAATGATAATACATCTTTTCTAAAGTCAATAGATTAGAAGTAACATTGACATTTATTTTTTTTTTAATTTTATTTAAGTTCATTTATTTTATGTAGTGTATTGAATTTGTGATAACTTTTGGATTTATAATTGGTGAGAAAAAAATCTGTAATATACAAAATAAATTATGAACGCTTTTCTAGTGAGGTGTTAGTTAGAATAACAATTGCCCTCCATTGCCATTGATTGGTGAGATTATTTACAGAAAATATATCAAGAATGAGTGTTCCTGCAGAAAAAATGAACTTACACCAATGGAAGTTGTTACTGTTAATGGGGGTCATGAATGAAGGCTCACCGTATTTCGCATGATTTCAGCAATATGTGTCGTTTTGTTTCCCGGTGATGCACACAAATCTATGATTGCCTCATTCGGTTGCGGATTTAGAGCTAGCACACACAACATTGAAGGCAAATTTTGGAGTAGGGCCCAACCTGGTGGAAGAAAATTGTCTCCTAAAGGTGGACATCCAGATATCGATTCTGTCACCTGAACAGCTACGCCACTGAAAAACATGAGCTATGGTTACGTTCACTTTTCCTTAGTGAGGACCATGGGTTCACTTTTATTCAATACGATTATCGTCGCCAGTTGTTGTATATTCACATTCAATGTGAAATGAAGCAATGATCACCCTGGTTATTTGAGCAATAAATCCAGCGATATTTTCAAACGTAACCCTGCTAGTCCCTGATTCTGTCAGAACGTTCATAAAGCAGAATAATTAAAAATGTGGTCTTGAAATCCAAATTACCGAGCGTCGGGGGCGGTTTGACGGCGGCAATATTTTTATCTGCTACCTTCAAATTATTGTTGAAGTCAACCCGCCCCCAACGCTTGGTAATTTTTTTTTCTCGATGGAATCCTCCATTATTCTTTATACTGAATGCTCTGACAAAATATGGTGGTGACAGCATCTCTAATAACGCTCGGTAATTTTTTTCGTTGACGGAATCGTGTATTAGCCTCCTTCTTGAACTCTGACAAAATATGGTGGTGGTAGGAACTCTATGACAAAATTTGGTGGTGACAGCCTGCCTCAGATGCTCGGTAATGTTTTCTGTTGATGGAATCGTGCATTGGCGTCCTTCATGAACGCTCTGACGAAATTTGGTGGTGGCAGGATCTTTAATAAAAAATTGCTGAGGCCAACCCGCCCCCGACGCTCGGTAATTTTTTCTCTCGATGGAATCCTCCATTTCTCTTCATCGTGAATGCTAAAACAAAACATGGTGGTAGCAGGAACTCTAATAAAAATATTGCTAAGGCCAACTCGCCCCCGACGCACGGTAATTTTTTCTGTTGATGAAATCATGCATTAGCATCATGGCGAAATATTGTGGTGGCAGGACCTTCAATAAAAATAAAATATTGCTGAGGCTAAACCGCCCCCGAAGTTTGTTTTTGTTGTTGATCATAGAATCGTGCGTAAGCCTTCTTTATGAACGCTCTGACGGAATATGGAGTGACAGATCTTTAATAAAAATATTGCTGAAGTCAACCCGCTCCCCACGCTCAGTAATTTTTATCTCCCGATGGAATCCACCATTATTATGCATCATGAACGCTCTGACAAAATATGGTGGTGGTATGAATTTCAATAAAAATATTGCTGAAGCCAACCCGCCCCCGACGCTCGGTAATTTTTTCTCTCGATGGAATCCTCCATTTCCTTCATCGTGAATGCTAAAACAAAACATGGTGGTGGCAGGAACTCTAATAAAAATATTGCTGAGGCCAACTCGCACCCGACGCACGGTTTTTTTTCTGTTGATGAAATCATGCATTAGCATCCTGACGAAATATTGTAATGGCAGGACCTTCAATGAAAATAAAATATTGCTGAGGCTAAACCGCCCCCGAAGTTTGTTTTTGTTGTTGATTATAGAATCGTGCGTAAGCCTTCTTTATGAACGCTCTGACGAAATATGGTGGTGGCAGGATCTTTAATAAAAATATTGCTGAAGCCAACCCGCCCCGACGCTCAGTAATTTTTATCTCTCGATGGAATCCCCCAGTATTCTGCATCATGAACGCTCTGACAAAATATGGTGGTGGTATGAACTCTAGTAAAAATATTGCTGAGGCCAACTCGCCCCCGACGCACAGTAATTTTTTTCCGTTGATGAAATCATGCATTAGCATCCTTCATAAACGCTCTGACAAAATGTTGTGGTGGCAGGACCTTCAATAAGAATAAAATATTGCTGAGGCTAAGCCGCCCCCGACGTTTGTTTTTGTTGTTGTTGATGGAATCGTGCGTAAGCCTTTTTTATGAACGCTCTGACGAAATATGGTGGTGGCAGGACCTTTAATAAAAATATTTGCTGAAGCCAACCCGCCGCCGACGCTGTGTAATTTTTTCTCCCGATGGAATCCTCCATTATTCTTCATACAGTGTGTTCCATATCTCACCCTCTATCTCCCTTAATTTTTGTCATAGAATAATGAAATTGATAGATACACTGAAAATATACTATCCTACGTGATTAACACTGCACGCCAGCAGCGATGGAACCACCAAATTTTTCCGAAAATTATATTAGGGGGCAAAATAGGCCCAAAATTCCTACGGATTGGAGTTAAGGATCCCTGAATTATTACTGAAACACATGTTTCCTGGAAAATTTTCAATGCTGAAATATCTGAATTTGTCTTAGAGGCACCTCCGTATATTCCGTAATTTACGAGGTAGAATCGTAAAATTTGCAGGATCGACACTTGAAATGTACTAACTGACCAAGAGGGGTCCCTCTAAGAGATATACACGCCGGGTGTATGAGAAGTGAGAAAAATTCGAATTTTTCCAGACTGAGAATTTTTGAGGAGACAGGTGTATTAGTACCAATTCGGGGATCCTAAATGTGAATCCGAAGAAATTTTCAGCCAGTCAGAAACGGACTACCCCCGATGGTCCACACCCCAAAATTTTTAAATAACAGATAATTTTTCAATAGTTTTCAACATAATAAGGTACGTAGACAATTTTCTGAATAAAAGTACTCGTGTGGAAAGTCGATCGGAGCAACGATTCTTAATAAAAATGCAGTTTTACCGACGACATCAAACCCGAGTCCACCATTATTTGAAATGAAAAATTTTCATAGTAGAAATACTAATGCTAACGTTAATTCAACAACATTTATAACAGCGATAATACAAAATATGCTAAAATAAAGTCGTAAACAAAAAGTAGAGTACCTAGTTGAAAGTTTCATTCACAATGTAGATATTTTCTCAAATGAAATATCAAGTTATGTAGATTCGTGGTGTTTTTGAACTAACAAGCTACTCCACTATGAAATATCGAATTCAGTCCATATTTTGTATGTACGCGTGGAATAAGCACGTTTCGTGTTGTGTTATCTGAATCTCATGAAACTCAACATTTGTATGTTGCAAATTCTCATTCACAGCTTAAATGTTGAGGAGTTTCACTGATAAGTATAATTTCATGGTAGAAAATCTTTAACCCGAAGATAAATTTAGCTGAAAAAACGCACATCGGAAGACATAACTAATAAAAAGCAAACGAATAAACTACAAAACCATTCGTTCCACATGACCGATTGAATGGAGAACGTTATTTGGAGTTCATTCAGAACGATTTGAATGGACTTTTGGAACATGTTCCATTGCAAACCCGAAGAGATACGTGGTTTATGCATGATAGCGCTCCTCCTCATTTTAGTTTGATTGTGCGGGACCATCTGAACCAGCTTTTCCCCAATAGATGGATTGGTAGAGGTGGGCCATATTCATGGCCACCGCGGTCTCCGGATTTAAATCCACTGGATTTCTTTCTGTGGGGGCATCTAAAAAGCCTCGTTTACGCTACACCTATTCACACCAGAGATGCCTTGTTGAATAGAATTACATTACATTGTGAAGCCATACGAAATGACCCTGGCATGCTATTTGAAGTGCAGAGAGGGTGTTTGCGCCGACCAAGAAAATGTATTGAGAGAGACAGGGGTCATATCGAGCAGTTTTTGTAGCGGATTTTGCATTTCTGTTTGCTCTTGAGGTTTGCGATTGATTATTTACACCATGAGTTTTGTAAGGTAAACGTGTTTGCATGATAAAAATTCGTTATGAACGTTGTAGCTATCATTTCTATTTTCATTACAAATTTAATCTTTTCGGATAATGGTAGACATCTCAGGTTGGATGTCGTCGAACAAAAATGCATTTTTATCAAAAATCGTTGCTCCGATCGATTTTCCACAAGAGTACTTTCATTCAGGAAATTGTCCAGGTAAGTTTTATTTTGTTGAAACATATTGACAAATCCCAGTCATTTCAAAGTTTTGGGGTGTGGACCGTCGGGGGTAGTCCGTTCCTGACTTTGAAGCAAAACAACTGACTCCTGCATGAAAGCCCATCGAAGGAATTCATTTGTTTAGTCAATCACCAAAATTTAGATGATTTTGAATATTTACTTTGAAAGTTATCAAAGAAAAACATTTTTCATTTTGTAACTTTGAGGGCCCGTAACTTGATAACGAAGGCTTTTAGGAACAAAAGTTATATGAAGTACTGGTGATATTCTGATCCCATCTATACATTCCCGAGAGGAAAAGAGGAAGTCCAGGGACACCCTGTATATAAGTTTTAATGATTTTTCATTTTTGCTGATTCGTCTAAATTTGTATAAAAAAGTTCTGATCCGATGAATTTTTATCAATTTAAATTATCACTGCTCTGACTCAAATAGGACCAAGGCTGAATAGCTGAGATAACATCGTATCTCTGACTAATGTGAATTTCAATGTCGAATACTTTACATAATGTGTAACTTTTTCCTAGTCTGATCTCTATGAGTACCTAGTAATCATGACTTTCGGTTTATCAGGAGGCGTGTAAAAATAAACGTTGTACGCTTATCATTTAACTGCCGTTAAACGGTAGCCTACTAAAATACCGTTATTAGATATGACGTCATTGAAGTGATGCGTCGGGCGGCTTTTTATTGGATTTGCTTAACTGCCGTCAAATGGTAGCATACTGAAAATGCCGTTAATCAATTATTGCGTTATCAGACATGCACTCTGAATATAGGGAAAAAACTTTTCTTGCGTGTTTTTGCCTCCTGAACACGAATCCGGAAAAATGCGGCGGTCTCATACCGTTCCCGAGTAAGATGATTAAAAAAAATTAACCTCATTTTCAAGCACCGTTTTCTTGCACAAAAATCACTCAAAATGCCTCCTTCTTTTTACCACCATGAACAAAATATCGTCGTTTTTATCGAAAAATTCCTCCTTCCAAATGAACAAATTTCCCACTTTGACAGATGGAATTTAGTAACTTTGCCTTATTTTTCATGTTGGTAATAAATGAATCACCGCCCACAACAATTGCACACATAAATGAAGGGGAAACTATTGCTCACATATGAATTCGAAAAGTTGGCGAATAACGCAATAATTGATTAACGGCATTTTTGTATGCTACCGTTTGACGGCAGTTCAAGCAAATCCAATAAAAAGCCGTCGGACGCGTCACTTCAATGACGTCATATCTATTAACGGCATTTTAGTAGCCTGCCGTTTAACGCCAGTTTAAGTTCAGCCAGAAATAAATAATAGGCAGAACATTAATTTTTCTTTTTAGTAGGATAAATTGAGATGTTACCACTGGATTACTTCGTTTTGTTATACTGAATTGAAGACAATCCGATCACTTACGTCTACATAAAAAAACAAAAGGTTTTTATTTTGATTCATAACTACAAAAAAAACAGGATTTAAAATTTGCAAGAAGAACGTTATCTCACCTTGGCGAAATATTTTCAGCAAATAACTGATGTCGCTGCATCTTTAGAATTCCATTTCCAATGAAAAGTTTTCGTCCTTCGAACGTTTTTTGGAGCCCTCTTTTACATTTTTTGTCTACATCCGCATATATGCTAACCTTATCATTTATTTGGGAACCTATAATTTACAAAAAATTATAACTTTTCAGGAAGGAGTTATCTTTTGCGAAATTAAGAAAAAAACTACATAAGAGAGTTGCCTTCAATATTTTGGGAATAGAGAACGAAAACAAAAATTAATCATTGTATATGGCTTTATTGTTTTTCAAAATATTCTCGACGGAGATCAATACATTTTTGGATTTACTTGAACCAATTTGCGAAAAACTTTTTCCCCTTCGATTGAGGTTACCTCCAAGATAGTGATCGGATATCGAAAGCAAATATCGATATTCAATATCGAAATTAATATCATTAATGAATATCGATATTACCGATACCTATATCGAAAGAATAATATCGATATTTATTAGTATCGATTTCGATATTGGGAATAATTCAAACTGAGTTGAAAAAGGTGGAAAAAAATGACATAACAACTTATCCATGTCAGTATAATTGAGTTCTGAAAATAAGAAAAATACGCTTCTTATATTTCAAAATCAAGACAGTACTAACTATCTATTTAATGAGGAAAACAATATTTCAGAAATGTATCACAAGTAGGGAACACGCATGTGCCCTCTTTCTAGAATATTTTTATCTTCACATTTTTTACTAGAATGAAGGAAATAATGTACATAATGTTTAGGAAGTATTTTTCAATCATTTTACAATTAAATTGAATTAAAAAAAAAGATTACCACCTAGAGAGCTCAGGAACAAGATTTTGTAGAACCTCAGGGGTTATGTTGTTAATTTCTTCCGTTATCCTAACTTTTAAATCTGCAATATTCTCTGGTCTATTGAAATATACTGCTTTGCTAAACGTCAAGAAAAAGTCGTTCAATACACCAAAAAATTTTTCACAAAACCCACACAATCTAGTAGACTACTGTTATTTTGATATTTCTAAGTTGCTGACACACGTCAGTGTATTGAAAAATATGTGTGTGTGTATTTGATTTAACCATGGCTCATTTATCCGAAACTCAAAATGTGATAATAAAACTAGAACTCAAAAGGAAGTTTGTGAAATGTTTAATAATAAATACCCTGGTCAACCCGTCTCACAGGCTACAGTTAGCAAAATAGAAACAAAATTTCGTGAAACTGGACATGTAAAAACTATTCAAAAACCAGGTCGAAATGTTCAATTGGATGAGGAAAAAAAGTTAGATGTACTGTTAGCGATTGAGGAAAATCCGCATATGACAAGTAGACAACTTGCCGCCGACAATGATTAAGTAAATCAACGATATTGAGAGCTTTACATAAAGAAAAATACCATCCTTATAAAGTTCAGTTGGTTCAGGAGTTAAATGAGGATGATCCTGATAAAATGCAACAATTCTGTGAACTGATGATGGACAGAATGAAAGCAGATTTGCAGTTCATAAACAAAATTGTTCTTTTCATTTAAATGTAACGGTTAATAGACAAAAGTAGATATTGGAGCAGAGAAAATCCTCATTGGATGTGTGAGGCTCATACACAATATCCTAAGAAAGTGAACGTTTGGACTGGTATCATTAACAACAATATTATTGGCTCTTATATTTTTGAAGGCACAGTTAATAGTGAGGTTTATCTAGATTTTTTGATGAACTTTTTACAGCCTACATTAAAAAGACTTTTCCTGATGTTAATGATCCAAATGCAATAGCTAGATCAATTTGGTACCAACAAGACGGAGCTCCACCGCATTACGAACGTATAGTTAGAGATCATTTGAACGAAGTTCTTCCCAATAGGTGGATTGGAAGAC
Organism: Gonioctena quinquepunctata; assembly: GCA_018342105.1. Lineage (NCBI taxonomy): Eukaryota > Metazoa > Arthropoda > Insecta > Coleoptera > Chrysomelidae > Gonioctena > Gonioctena quinquepunctata. The sequence continues at coordinate 58,378 of JAFIRS010003992.1, read as the reverse complement.
GTGGAACGATTGAATGGCCGCCTAGATCCCCCGATTTGACTCCTCTCCATTACTTTTTATGGGGTTATTTAAAATCAGAAAAATATTTCAATAGACCAGACAATAATGCAGATTTAAAAGTTAGGATAACGGAAGAAATTAACAACATAACCCCTGAGGTCCTACAAAATGTTGTAGAGAATTCCAAGATCGACTTGCTTATTGTCAAGAAGTGAATGGTGGTCATTTTGAACATTCAATTTAATTGTAAAATTAATTGAAAAATACTTCCTAAACATTATGTGCCATTATTTCCTTCATTCTACGTAAAGTATCAAAATTTTACATTTTCAAAATACATTTTCTCAGTTATGATTGCACCAAATTTGAAAAACTTAGTATTGATGAACAGAGAATCAAATCCCTTTCGAACAAGGTGCCACACAACCCGCCTTCTCATTTAAATTTTTTGAGGGGGTGCTCATAATTCAGAGGGGGTACAAGAAGAGGAAATATTTACATACTGTAAATTGTCAAATTGACAATAGAAATCGACCTGTTTCAGGTTTTTTAAACAAATACATAATATCGCTAAAAATGAATTTATTCCATACCGCTCTGTATGTTGTACTAAATATTTTTATCACCCTAGTATTTTAGTATTTTCAATTGTTACTGAAACATTACATTAAAAGTGAGCTTGAATGTATGTTTGGGTTGTAAGGAATAGTTTTGACTATCAATATTCGTGAAACAACCACAACTGGCGCTAGTGTTTGGGGGAAGTTATTCAAGTGAAGGTCAATCGAGTTTAATTGAGAGCACTTTTAATTCGAAAATTTTACAAATTTTGGGTTTGAGAAATTATTTTCACAAGATGTAATTTTCGAGGACCGACCTGAGACAAAGAAAAATTAAAATAAAATCATGCGTGTTTCCCTATTGGCTTTTCATGAACTGGTGAAACTCTAAAACCCAAATTATCAATGTCAATGCACTGTGAAAGTATTCAACAAACACCTGTTTGACTAGAATTAACACACTGTGATCTAATGGAGAGTTTAACGGCATTTATTTCGTTCTTTTACCTTATACCTCATCAGATCAATTGTTTTTAAATCTCTCTACATGCAATTGAAAATATTGTACATCCAACCTTATATGGTAGATGATGTTGGTAATGTATTATTAGTTTTTCTTCAATCCACAAGAATGGCTGCGCGATTTCTGTTGTTGGTAGCATAATTTTTTTACTTCGATTTTGAAATTTCGATATTAGTCAAATATCGAAATCGGTGTCAGTTATTACTATCGATTAAGAAATATTGGTACCTCTAAATATCTCTAATCACTGATAGCGCGTAGTAATGTTTATTTGCAAATCAGAATATTCCAGAAAAGGGACAAATGCGTTTACCGTATTATGCATACTTTATATTCCTCATTTTGTGTAAAAAATAATAAGAAATGTATATCATATATGCTAGCATACTATCTCTATGTTTGTGGTCCTTGCTTCCTATTGGCACATTTGGCCAGATATGCTAGCATAAGTGATCTAAGACTGGACGATTATACATTTGATAAACAGAACTGATACACCGCCTGAAATCTATAAGACATTAGCAGAAACTATATTCTAGGAATGCTATTTCAGAGTTATTTACAGTTCCGACCAAATATACGTAATAGACGAATTGAATTGCATTTACTTTCTAGCATTAGGTAGTAGATAATTCGAAAGCTTTTGCTGCACAACTATTTTCGGTAAGGCTTGATTCAAATAGACGCGAATACCAAAGGCAAAACATTCAATAAAAGTTTCTTATAATTATTTCCGATATTTTCCATTACTCTTCAAATTTCACGCACCTGATAGCATCCCAATAACTCCAGGGGCATAAATATGAGCACCCCTCAGTACAGCACAAGCACAGTCAACATCTATTATAATCTCATTTCGATGGTTTTCCAAAACATCTTCATCGAGTTTTTTACTGTGAACTACAATCACATTGGCTAGCCTAGGGTGAATTTCCACTAGAGGGCTTTCCCCAAGATTCTAGGTGATGAAAAACGTTAATGAAATAAATACAAAATGTAAAAAAGAAACAGAATTATTTTTGCGCAAAATGATATATTTCTGTGACATAGACGTCATAGTTCAGTCTATGGAGGGTAGAGGTAAGGAGGACAATCTCATATGGTTATTTAACTCAAAAAGTGGCCACCAAAAAGCATTAAATATGTTTCAGAAAGTGTCCAGAATGGCGCTCGTGTACTATAGTGTGTGGTCTGAATTTCGTTGTATTAGGTAAAATGAAGTCAGCTGAGTGAAAGTAGTAACATTTCAGAATACTTGTTCAAACTAGAGTGGTTAATAAAAATAATAAAATCCTCTAACTAATAAAAAACATGTATCTATTTCTTTGAAAACGGTTTTCTGGTACAGTGACGCTATCTTAATTTAATAATCATTTAGGGATACTCTTTGTAACACCTCTACCCTCCATAGTCAAGTTGAGACAAAAAAGTTGTCTATGTTCTTGCATGAAAAATGACAACTTTGGAAATATACCTAGATGCTACGCTAGATACTGTCTTAGATCATATATGCTACGTTAGATACGGTCCTCCAGTTATTGTTGTTGTGGGTCTGCGTACTAAGCTGTCGGTATGGAAGCTACGTCCCAATAGTTTGTCCAAATTTTCAAATTTAAGGTGCTCCTCAAGTCAAAGTCGATTTGACCTTCAGTAAGACTAGCGCCAATTGTGGTTGTTTCAGGCGATACTATTTCTTACAACGCAAACATAAATTCAACCTTACTTTCAATATGGTGTTTCAGTAACAATTCGAGATATCATGATGATAAAAATATTGCAATATATAAACGAAAACAGACGAAATTATAGTTGACAGTTCGAAGCAACTAGCGTTAAAAGTTTGAACTATGTGAAGTAACGATGCATACGTCCATCAGAGGCGCTAGGAGTATGTTTTGCAGCCATGAAAAAAATGGCGTTTTCAATTCTGAATTATGAAAATCATTAAATATTTTTTCAATTCCTAAGTAGCTGTGCTTTGTAGGTGGTAAACTTTATGTGCATATCAAAATATTCCGATATGATGCCGTATCTAGCGTAGCATAGATGATCTAAGGAAATATCATAATATATTTAATTCACTTACTTCTTTGGAATATTCATGAATTCTTTTCAAAATATCTTCAACCCTGCATTTCAGAGTGTTCACTCTATAGGAAGTAATTTTCGGGGAGGAACACAACCATTCGAAAATTTTCTGTAATTCCTCTTCTGTAATCTGAAAATTACCTTTGCCAATATTGTCATTGCCAACCTAAATACAATGGTACATATTAACATATGTATACCGTACTTACCGTTACCGATTCTTTTGCTGTAGAATCGGACTTTCCCAGATGCTTCGTCAAAAGGGTTGAATCGAACTTTTCTGAGAAGGGGGATTTCGGATAGACCATGATTCCTGTGAAAGATTAAAAACGTACACGATTTGCAAATTAAAGCACATATAACATAGAATAGGGATAGAAAAAAACATTAATTTATATAAAAAAATAAATGTAATGTTAGGTTAGAAGTTGACAACTGGTGTAATTTGGTCACGTGCCATGCGCTGACCAATGCGACATGCTGGTTCTCAAGACGTGGCACGAACTGCGATTCTCTTCCACGTCCGCCATATTGACATTCGACAACATTTTTGGGGAGGACAGGTGAATGTGTTAACATTTTTCGAAAGAGTGAAGTGTTTTTTAATAAAAAGGTATGTATCAGAGCTACTATGGAAAACTTGATCAAATAATCGTGTTGATATGGCGTTCTCTCCTTGATTTTGTCTGTAAACTAACGTTTTATTCGAGGTCCCTGACTTGGGGTTCCGTTGTAAAAGTGACAACAAGACAGGAGTCGGCATTTTCAGTTTTTTAATGATCGGTCAGTGAATAAAATCTGCCAGGAAAGTTAATTCTTTTTGCGTGTAATAATTCGTTTGCGTTTGCTTTGAAGTTGGATTATCTGTGGAGAGATTAGCCAAATATTAAATCAATATGTCAAAATTCTGCAGATAATAACCTTATTTTTGTAATGTTCTTTGTTCCAAATTTAGAAATGCTTCGAAATTTCAACAATACGAGTCTTCGAAAAAATTCAAGTTTTATGAAGATTGTTTCTATTTTTTCAGGTTATAAGCAATCACTATGGGGAATGTGTTTGCGAATTTATTCAAAGGCCTTTTCGGCAAAAAAGAAATGAGGATATTGATGGTAGGATTAGATGCTGCTGGTAAAACCACTATTTTATATAAACTTAAATTAGGAGAAATTGTTACTACCATACCTACAATTGGTGAGTATTTTTTGTTTATCTTTTAAGAGACAATATGGGATCTCCCACCGAGTCTCATTGCTCTCTAAATCAAATGAATCACATAAATCCTAAGTAATTAATAAGTAATGAAGTGAGTCATGGTTCAATGGCCTTGAGATGGTTCCATGCAAAGTTGATCATAAACTTATTGTTCCATGCACTCGCGTACTTAGTCATACCCTACAAAGTTTATTACCCCCTCAAACAGGGATGGTACGTGTTTCGGACCTATAAAGGTCCATCATCAGCCAATAACGGAAACTAGTACTATGGGTAACATAGTAAAAGTGTAAAAATTTTAAGAACGTTAAAATCCCTTCATGTTCGTTATAACGTGGATCACTATTCGTCAATCAACTGATTGCCGCGAGGTCAGATTGTGTATCGATTACACCTTATCCGACATGTCTCAGTAATAATAATAAAAATATTTATTGTCATTAGATCCAATTGGACATTGACATAGTCACACGTATAAAATTCCATAGGTAAGTTAAAAAGTTTACGTCATGAAAGGGACATACAGCAACATAACATAAGCATTTTTAACATAAAGATAGCAGAAGCATTCTTAACCTAAACACTTTCTTAATATAAACAATCAGGTGGAGCTGAGATACTCTTGATTGATTTGGTAGAGAATTGAGAATTTTTATTCCTCGCTATTCTGCCCCCCTTTTGAATAAGGCTGTACTGTGTATTGGAATTCTCAGGTTGTAGGAAGAACACAGTACTCTATCATTGGTAATATATCCATCTGCATTTCTTATAAATAGGTTTGAATTACTTTTAACAAAAATTAGTAGCCTGTATATGTAAAGAGAGAGAAGTGGTAGTATACTTTGAAAAAGTGGTCTGCAGGGTTCAAGAAAGTCTGTTCCCAGTATACACCTTATAACACACTTTGATTGATTGACCATGAGCAAAGTATGTAGTATGTTTTCAATTCAGCGATATCCACAGAATCCTTTAGTTTACGTATGGCGTAACACATTTTATTCAGGTTCTTCGTAGTATGGGACATATGATTTCCAAAAGACAATTTACTGTCAATTTCAACACCTAGGAATTTAGTATCAGAATGTATGGGATATAACTGTTTGGTTCAAAGCGATTACTAAACTGCACTGAAACTGTTTTTTTTATTTAAACATAGGTTATTGTTGTTGTACTAGCTTAACATTTCATTTGTCACCTTTGTTGCCTTTATTGAAAGGTTTTCAAGATTTTTATCCATTACTAGACGTGATGGGTCATCGGCATATTGAAAAACAGCTGGTGTTGAAAGGTAGTGTGGTAGGTCATTCACATATATTATGAACAATAAGGGTCCGAGGATAAACCCTTGAGGGACACCAGTGTTAGTATTTTCAGTAGAGGAATTGTATGCTCGAATTCTCCCATCAATTTCAAACCTTAAACTTATTTGATGAATTCTTCCTGCCAAGAAGGATTTGAGCAGCTGCAGATGTATACCTCTGATGCCAAAGCATTCAAGTTTTTTGAGGATATCATGGTCCAGGGAATCGAAAGCCTTGGAGAGATCGAAGTATATACCTGTTAATAGTTCTCCTTTATCATTATGATCAACTAAATATCTAAGTGAATGGTAAATGGCCTTTTCTGATGACTCTCCTGGTAAAAAACCGTGTTCGACATGAGTTTCAAACTGTAGAGTAAATCGTTCCAAAAAAAAATCAGTGATTTCCTGTGGGTCACAGACAACTTGTTTTTGACTGTCGACCATTTCAAGTGGCACAGAAGAACTCTTGGACCGAGTTTCCTGCTTAATCAATTTCCAAATTGTCTTTGTTTTATTGTCAGAGTTTAGAATTAACCCATTATTGAAAGTTTTTTTAATTTGGTTAACAAATTTTTTGTAGTCGTCTTTCCTTATTTGCATGTCTTGGTTGGTACCATTATATAGTGTGATGAGATATAAGTCTCTCAAGTCTTGCGACATTTTTTTAATTTCTGTGGTAACCCACTGCTTTTTTTGGATCTGTTTTCATTAGGTGTTGTTCGGGAAATGCTAAGTCAAAGTGATAGTAGAATATGGATAAAAAGGAATGATAGACGGTATTGGCATTATCGCTATTTGTTAGATCAGACCACGTTTCCTTAGAGATTTGTTTCATTAAAAATGAAAAATGTCTTATTCCTCAAGACAGCTGACTACAAAAACCTATACAGTAGATGTATGTTGGTCCCATAACCATAAAAAAAACAACTACTTCCCTGGCTAATGCCTCGATGGACGTTGAGTGACATCCGATGGATAAACGTTCAAAGTATCTTGTAAATTTGCAAATGTTTGTTGCGAAATGGACCGATATTAACCACTTCACTCAGGCTAACCACCTGTAGACTTGTTTCGGGATATTTGCCCCTCATCAGCACAGGGTGGGCCAAGCAGTCAATGATTAATGTCTGCGTTACCCGATTGAAACAATATCAATCCATTTCAAAGTATCGGGATCGAATTAGCAGAATGGAGCTGACACCATCTTAACACAACTACTGCAACGGAAACATTACCAACTTAAAATGTCATCCTTCGCAACAAACATTTGCAAAGTACGTAGTAGGACTTTGCACGTTTATCCATTGGATGTCATTCAACGTCCGTCGTGGCATTAGCCAGGGAAGTAGTTGTTTTCTGATGGATATGCGACCAACATACACTATTGTATAGGTTTTTGTAGTCAGCTGTCTTGAGAAATAAGACATTTTTCATGTTTAATGAAATTATGGCTGGGGATCAAGAATGTTACGGATTTATGTCTCTCATTGCAGTTAGAGATTTGTTGTTTAAATGAGGTTCTGTTGTTTTGCCTTTGTTTTTATGATTGTTTTTATATTGATTGTGATCCACTACATAACAATCATGGAGGGATTTTAACGTTCTTAAATTTTTACACTTTTTAGCACTTTTTACTATATTCTTCTTCCAAATCCCGTAATACTAATCTCCGTTTTTGGCTGATGATGGACCTTTATAGGTTCAAAACATGTACCATCTACTTTTGAGATTTCAACATTGACTAAGAGGTTTCCTGGGACATTCCATTCCACTTCGAGATACCATGGACTTTTTTCACAAATTATAAACTTATTTGTTTCCTATAGGTTTCAATGTGGAGACTGTAGAATATAAGAACATCAGCTTCACAGTGTGGGATGTCGGTGGTCAGGATAAAATTAGACCGTTATGGAGACACTACTTCCAAAACACACAGGTGAGTACAAGAAATAGTCTTACCTATATTGAATCAAACCAACTCGATTCAAGTGTTTGTGATCAGGAGGTATCACTAACTAATAAAAGAAACGTATGACATTTATAAAACTCTGGGTAATACACATTTGAGTGTGCGCTTGCTTGCATGTTTATTTTTGGCCTGTCTACTATGGACAGTTTGAGAGTATCAGGAATTATAACCACAACTTCGATCCCCCTTTGGGGATTTGAGTGTAAAGTACCTACATTTTATTTTAGTCTTGTTTATTTCCATTTGTTATACCTACATACACTTACAATGATGAATTATTCAAATCTGTTCATTAGGCAGTCTTGAAATCACAAAGGTGTTTTTTTTAATAACATTTTGCCAAAGAAAACCTGGTATGTTCTAATTAATTTATGTAATATAATCTAATGAATAATTTGACTATTCATTGTTCCACTATCTGCACCCAAAAACAGCTGGTTTTGACAATATAGTGCAACGTATGATCCAGAAATACAATTGCATGTAGTAAGGTCTGAGTCAACCATAGATACTGATTATTGGAAAAATTGCCATATAATCAGTAGAAATCTCACTTCACTAAACTCGGTTTATAAAACCATGACACGTGTTTCGCTATTCAAGTGGAGAGAATATTAACTCAACAATCAGGATGTATCAAATTAAATAATCGCAGCAGGTATTAGTATTGAGAATATTAATTTTGTATATGTAATATCTCGAAATCATTAACAAAACAATGTTTTTCAGTCAAGAGGTGAGTAGTAACAGTTGAATTTGTTTTTCCATTGATGAAACAGTTCTGATCATCATTTTTAAATGTTCTACCTGTTTGGCCTATGTAAACACTTGTACAAGAGCCACAAGTCAATTTATATCCTGTTTTATCTTTATTGTTCCTAATAAATATACTTGAATTATTATGTGTTTTATATGCGAAATTAATGTTGTTCTTCGTAAGAAAGTAGATTTTTTTTGGTAGGATGGTCTAAATATGCAATAATTTTGAAATTATTATTTTTGTTTTGAGTGGGGAACACTTCTCATGTAGATTTTTGAAAGAATTTTGTCCATAAGGTTTGAAGAACTATAATCGTTTATCAATAACAATGGATAATATTCTTCAAGAAAACTTTATTAAAGAGCTATATGAGAAGTGTTCTTTACTCAATACAAAAATTATAATTTCAAAGTTATTACATATTTAGCCATCCTACCAAAAAAAATTCTACTTTCTTGTGTAAAAACAAATCAATATTGCATATAAACAAGTTATAATTTAAGTAAATTTATAAAAAAATAAAGATAAAACTGATAAATCTGGAGTATATATATTAAATGGTGGCTCTTGTGCAAGATTTTACATAGGCCAAACAGGCAGAACATTTAAAAAACGATTATCAGAACATAGGAACAGTTTAAAAAATAAATAGTAGATTGTTCTATGAGTAAAGAAAAGTGATAGTTTTCTATTGAGTGAAAATATCTTGAGCATTGCGAGTGAATCAAATTTCCACGAGATAAAAAACTAACTTTTCTTATGCATTAAAGACCCTGTTTTTTTGGATTTTTAATGGAAAAGCATTCATTAATTTTAATAAAATAATCATTTTAGTCGCCCCTCGTATACTAAATCCGTTAGATAGACATCTGTCAGAAAGATAAATAAATTAAACATGACATTAAATGTAAATTTAACGTTGCTTACAACAAAACATTTTAATGACGAGTAAACAAATCATCAGGTAGAAGACTATTATGATATTTTAAAGGTAGTTTCTGAAGAGACTTCGAACCTATTACCATCCAAGTCAGAAGAAAAATATGAACAATGTTACAAGTTATTTTCTTTTTTATTCTTAACGGTAAAGGGCATACTTCATTGAGAGACAATCGTAAAGAAAAGTGCTAATTTTATGGTTAGAATCGTCTATCTGATAGATGTCTTATACAAGGGGCGACTATAACTTCTGTATACATCTTAGTAATTGAAAATGATTACTAGCTAAGTGTGAAACTATTCACTGGTTTTAAAGAGCTAATTGGTATATTATTTTGATCACTCAAGCATACCAAGTAAAAAAAGAAATTGGAATATGATTAATTATAATTGAGTTGGTTGAAGGATTTTTATGTCTTTTATTTATACATATATTAAAACAAAACGATGAGTAGAAAAATTAGAAATTGAGTACATATAAAAGTATAAACTCTGGGACTAGAGATGTGATACAGCCCAAATATTTTGTACTCCTTTTTAGATTTTCAAACTTTTCTCCAATTTGTAACATTGCTTTTCCGAAATTGAAAACATGTTTTAAAATTTCAGAGACAAGTTGATTGTTCAGTTATACGAATTGGTCATTAATGTGAACTTGAGTAGTTGCAATCAATAAATGGCTATGACTGACAGCTGTTTGATAAAAATGTGCCTTAATTCGGAAAACTTCTAAGTCCATTTTTGCCTAAATTGATCTTTGGTCACTACCTGTAAGGTAGCATGGTAACACATGGTTTGGAAAAAAATCAAAGAACTCCTCTATTTTAATTTTAATTGCAAAGCTTTGTATTTCCAATTTCCATCATTACTCTGAAGGTATTCTTTTTCTTCCAATTACGCAGATACTATATCATTTTGAAGTGAAAATTCTAAAGAAAGACTTTAAGAATGTCAACTAGACGTTCTCACCTGGATGTTCAGTAATACCTAGCTTAACATTGTATTATACCAACAGTGAAGATCATTATGCCCATTGGATCATTTCTCCTATTTTTTAGTTTTTGCTAATCAAATTTTACAAAGTGTGATAATCAAATAGGTCTTTTGATCTAATAAATAATATGCTAAAGCTAAAGCAAATCGCTGGACTCGCGACACCGTAAGGGGACGCGACACCGTAATGGGTGAGACGCAGCTATAGTGTGTGCATAGATGCTTGAAGTGAAGACTGCTTGTAGCGCGGTACGCATATTATTAGCTATAGTGTGTGCATATATGCATGTACATATAGCGGACCGCGAACGCGTCTAGATAAATAAATTGAATGTGTGAATAGAGAATTTGATTTTACTATGTCCAATCAACGCAGTATTAGCACAACGCAATTGATGCGGTATTCACGAGATATTTAAATAACTTCGAATCAAAATTGTTTATTTCCTATTTTAGTTACCATGAACCTATAGTTTCTATTTCAGATTGTAATAATGATAATGATGTTGATACAAGAGTTGTCGAAATTGTTAAAGATGATTCATAAAAGAATATTAAATGTATTTTAACGTTTCTAATAATTAATACAATTCATAAATAAAATGCAATTCATGACCCAATAACCCTAGTACCCATCTAAAAAATGTCTAACGCGCCAAAATACGTTTTCACTTCTGTCGGCACTCCCGGAGTGCATCCCGGAATTTTTTTTAAGTGTAAAATTTAGTGACAGGTTGTTTCTGCACCCTTTTTCCCTTTTTATTTAAAATTGTTGGTGGTAGATTTTGCGTATTTTTTTTTAAACTCATTGTATGATATTTTTAACTATAACCACATTTTTACTTATTTAGTTCTTTGTAATATTACTTCATATGATTATGAAAAAAAAAATCTTTGGAGATTAGTTCAAACAAAACCATTATTATACATTTATTCCTTCAATAGTGTTTGTGGGTAATCCTCACATTATATGGAAATACCAATTGTCAACGATTTTTATTGGTTTTTCTTTGTTTACCATTGAAACCAAATTTGAACCAAATTTGGTGTTTTTGATATATGTACAGTATAAATAACACATTTTTGACATTATCCGATATTTCCATAATTAAAATTATCTACATCTCAACAGTAAGCTTTCTTGAAGAAAATATCTTTCACCATTTTTTCTCCACATTAAATTGTAAAAAATTATGCTAAGAAATTAAAACTTGGTAAGCCTTCGTAGAGAGAACAAGGCACATAAACAAAACGAATTTTTATTCACAACACTACTGTAGAAAATCGGACACATGCGAGTTGGAGTCACGCATCATGGATTATGTACCATTGAAATAAATAGTTTGTTTATTTTCTCATATCTCAACTTTGTATATTACAATTCCCAGTCTCTCAAGTAGTATCCTATGTGGAAAAAATCACTTGAATGAAAAAAATAACTATTTTAGTGAAAGTAGCGAATGTTACGAATAAATGTGTTCACCTGTTTTATACCCACTATGTTCTTTGGACTAAAAAAACATACGTTATCTCTTACATTTATCTTTGAAAAATGTATAAAATCTCTACGCAATAGTCATTCTCAGTTATTTCCACAAATTCTTACATTTGCTATGGTTCTACAGGTAATCACCACTGCATACATTTTTAATCGACCAACAGTCATTTACCGCCATTGGTGTATTAGCTAACTTTCATAGATTACATATTTTTGTTTCGATAGTGTATTGCATTATTAAATTCCTCATAGAAAGCCAGAATTCCTTCTACTTCGAAATCATTTATATAATCAGGGGGCTTTTTCATCCTCTTTTTAGAACCCTACCGACTGCGCAATGTTATATTTTGTATTTTTAGTAAATATTTTGGACTGAGTGACATTTTTAATAACATTTCAAAACTGAAAGTCATTAATAAGACTTTTCAAGGTCGCGATCAGTATTACTAAATTTAAAACATTGAATAAATTAAATAATAATGTTATTCCTAGTCCATTTTTTTAACTAAATTCACCTTTGCAGTTATATATCAAATTCTCCCAAAAAATGCTTTGGAAGCAGCAAAAGAAGATAAAAGAATGTGTCTAACAAACCTTTCTTATAAAAAAAATTGGATGAAAAATGAGTGCAGTAAATCTGTTAACTCTCAGTATAGTCTCAGCTCTCTTGCATCTGTACAAATCATATCACTTTGAATCCATTCATTCCTAATAAACTCAAGCTGTGATGAATTCAGTTAATAGTTTTTTCAAACAGTCACTATAAATAGCTTTGATTGGAATGATTTCATTTGACTTTTATACAAGAGTTTATCGATGTCTTGTAGGCAAATGTGTCCATGTATGTAATTGGGCGTTTTGTTTGTATTCTGGCCAAGTTTGAGCTTATATTGGGGCATTATGTGGATTGCAGTACTTTTATTTATTAATCTACATAACTCTCCTACATTGTATTTATTTTTCCATGATAATGTTAGTATTGTTTAGATAAAAACCTCTCATAGGGAAACTAGTTCATTTCATTTGATAAACTCACATTTGATGATTTTTCAGGTGTTTGTTTGATGAAAGGAATTTTATTTTATTAGGTCACTCCATATTTTTTCATTGATTTATTTCGTTTTTGACCTTGAACTCTAAAGTATGTTGAACAAACTTTCAGAGTGTTGTTCCTTTGAATTATAAATACTTTTTATTTGATTGCCAAATTAAATATTCATTCATGTGGACTACTTAGGAAAAACATGTATAATTTAAAGTTTTGAATGGAAGAAGACATGTTGGTACTCTTCAAGAATAATAGGTTTGCAATTTAATGTAATTCAGTACATATACAGAATGTATTTGGATGAGTTAACGGGATCTTAAAATTTCTAGGGTGGGTAAAGAACATTTGGCATATCCCGCGAAAATATTTTCATTCTTGTGGGTTTTAACAGGTTCACCGGAATGATAACTTTTGTTTTTTCAACTGCTCTAAAGACTTATTCAATTTAATTTTAAACATGTGTATTGTTTAAAAAATGTTAACTAGCGCTAATTCTGTAAAAATAATCACTGTCACTTTTTCCAAGAAATCAAAACCTGTTAATTTTAGGTACATGGTGGTGGAATCCAACACTTTATATTTAATTCTGGATTGGAAATAATATAAGCGATGTCACATTCACAACTTAAACTTCATATGTTCATAAGTAAAATAAATATACAAGGTGTCCCAGTATATCTCACATTGTAATTTATTTTACTTTTTATCTATTTATTTTTCTACGGACAAACCAAATTACAATAATTTATAGAGAAAAAACTAGACGATTTCTAATAGATAGAACGACATTATCATATAAACAAGGCACTAAAACTATAAATATTTAAAAAAAATACAGCATTTTTAAATGAATAACTGGTGTTGAAAAAGTCCAATTGATTTGAAAATTAATTTGCTCTTTTGATATTTTGACATTAGTTCTTGCTAACCATAGTTAGTTGGATGATCAGGAGCTTTAACTCTTTCAGGGGCATTTCTGAAAGCATGAAACTGCATCTATGTGGGCATCAACTAAAAAAAAAAAAATGTATTTCTTGAAATGGGCTAAAAATACAGAAAAATAAACAAAAAAAATTTTTGGACCATTGCCCCTGAAAGAGTTAAACAAATTCGAGATTTGAGTTTGCCAATTTAATTGATGTAAACTATTGGCAAAAGATTGAAACAGTTAATGTGACCAACAATTCATACTCAGGTCTTCTATTCCTGATGCTATTCCAATAATTCAATCAAATGTTTGGAAAAAAGGAAAATGGAGTCAAACAAATATTTTTTTCGAAACTTTTTTCATTTGTAAATACTGACTGTAAAGAAAATCCTCGGGCACATGATATTATGACCATGGGCTGTGGAGAGTGAAGGAGACCACTCATTTCTCCAGTCTCTCAGTCAGAGCAATGACTCCAACCATACAAAAGTGTACAATCAAAATAGTTTATGTTCATCTCTAACACTAATTTCATTTGATTCAATTTTGTACTTGCTGAGTTTGGGAAAAAATTATGTTAGTTTTCTAAGATGGCAGACGAATTTCTTTAATCATATGACATATGGGCTTTTGTAAAAGTAAAAGCAGTATCGAGCATCTCCAAGATATACTGATACCAGATAGATTTATAACCACCTACAGGGTCTCTACAAATCCTTTAGTGTTTGAAAAAACTGTTGAAAATGCATTTTCAAAAAAGTATATTACAGCCTACAGGAATATTATAGTGACAATCTCACTTAGCATTAAGTTTATGTGACTAGCCTTATAATAGTTCTATTGACCACTTTAACTGGTGTATTATTGTGTTTATGTGTGTAGTTTTGACCAAATCAACAACTTATATAATTTTGGTAGTCGTTATTTCTTGTATATTTTATTACATGTATTTCTGTATATTTTAAATTTTATTCATTTTTCACAATTCGTTTTTTTTATATCTTCTGAATTAAATAATATTACAATCACTTGTACTAAAAAATAAGATTAATAATAATTGGTCATGAATAAAAAATCCACTATAATTTCCGGGAAGATATGATAATAAATACAGGAAATACCAATAAAATCCTTATCAGTGGTGGACCTGTTGTAGCAGCTTCAAAATCGGGGTCTCAAAGTCAGTCAATTGTACTACTTTAATAATAATAATAATCGTTTATTCAAATAGGCAACCTAATATACAAATATTCTACATGTTACAATTACAGTATAGAAATTACTATGTGTAACATTATTAATTACAATCAATCACAGTACATTTTTTTTAAAGAGATCAGTGACATTTCCATAAATTGGATTTTTACGATTCTTAATTAGTTTCACTAACAAAGGATTTCTTACAATAAATATCGCTTTCAGAATATATTTGTTTGGTCTTATGCCCATGATGCCTCATTTGTACCATCAGAAATACAGAGACATTCATGAGATGACTGCCAATAGTGTTGTAGAGCAAAATATGAAATAGAAATTTCGAACAAATGTTTTTTTTTAATATATAACCCCAATATTTTTCCTCGAAATCAATCATTGCTGTCTGCCCCATAAAGTAATGATTGTTTTCCTGCTTGTCACTTATCTTCAACAAGTTTTTTTACGATGATCCATTTTTTTTTTGTTCAAAAGGACATTGACAATTTACCTAATAGACGAGGAAAGTCATGACGTCACAAATGTCATTCTTGTCAAAAACTTATTCCAAACAATCCTCTGTCAAATTTAAATCATAAGAAAATCATAGAAAACGTAACATCAAATTCTTTGTTTGGAATCTGTTTTTGACAAGAATGACATTTGTGACGACACACTTTCCTCGTCCATTGATGAAATAGCTTTTTCATGTGAAGAAATATTTTTTGGGGAATAGACAATGTTATTCAATAAACTCAGATTTGAAAATCGCAAACATTTCAGTCACTAAAAAATGATTTTTCAATAACATTTAGTTTTTCTTTGAAGTTTTCAACTTAAGCAGATGTCTTTTACGGCAGCTGTTGTGGGGAGACCAGGAAATTCAACGCATTGTATAATACAGATCTTAGATTTGTCAAAGACTTATAGAGGTGCTTTTTTACAAACAACTCGATTTTGAGATGAATACTCAAAATACCAAGGCTTGAGTGAACCTGATATACCAACTTTCACCTAAGACATTGTAAAACATTTCATATAGCTTTTTACTCAACTAACTATGGAACTCTCTCAGAGTCATTAATATATAAATTATATTTTTTCAGTAGCTCTTTTAATGCTTAAAAAATATATAACTTTCTGATCCTGTGTTGAATTTGAAACAGACAGCCCTTGCAATATTGTTATCAGAATATTCAAGGATATTATTCTTACCAGTAGTTCATATGTACTTTTATATCTTGATTTTGTTTTCAAATAATAAATATTTGTTATAATAATAGTTCAAGAGTCAGTTGCACCCCAAATCGAAATGATAAAAAGTTTGGGTGTTTATTTTGTATGGTGCATAAATGAACCTTATTCACTTGCTTGGTTGCAGGGCCTAATTTTCGTAGTTGACAGCAACGACAGGGAGCGTATCACAGAGGCCAAAGACGAGCTAATGCGCATGCTGGCCGAAGACGAGCTGCGAGACGCTGTCCTCCTCATCTTCGCCAACAAGCAGGATTTGCCAAACGCCATGAACGCGGCAGAGATTACAGACAAGCTGGGGCTACATTCGCTACGCAACCGTAACTGGTACATCCAGGCAACATGCGCGACTAGTGGAGACGGTTTATACGAAGGCCTGGATTGGTTGTCTAATCAACTGAAGAACGCCAACCGTTAAGTGTGAGTGAAAAGCAGTTGAAAGACTGTCTGTTCATGTACTGTCGTGTTGATTGATACCATATGTTGCAATTGAGGGTTTTTCTGTTTTACATCGACCTTGAGGTCTTCTGGTAGTTTTGTTACGATTATTTTCGAATCGTTATGTGGCGTACTACAAAATCGAGATTTATCATGCAATTCTCGATACCCGAGAGTTACAGCATGGAATGACACGGGCTTTCGAACAATGATGGCAAGAAAACTACTTCATGAAAATACCCTTAAGCACGTCATCCTACATGGTATGCTCTGCGCTAAAATTGCATTCTATATATATATAGATCGTTTTTATTTATTCCTTTCAGGTGGAAAACTGGATTATTTTGTACCATAACTGTTTTTGTAATAGGTTGTAATGTACAGTAGACGTTTGTATTTAATAAACTTTTTTTTTTGGGTGGTAATTACAGTGAATGGTATTGTAACATATGGTAAGGCTGTTCGTATTTAAAATAAAAAAGAACATGTTTTAAAATTTCTTGGGCGTGACTCAAAGTATTTTATTATTTCATTTAGGATACATACAGTGAGGCTCACCTGCCATGGACGAATCAATAACTGTTACATACGAATTCTTTGGTCAGTTTTGTGTGTTTTTATAATTTGTCGATTGAAAGGGAGTGGTGTTTTTATATCATTTATTTGGAAATATGTTAGACTGGTTGCTCTTTACAAGAATTCAAATATATTGGTTCTTCATTTGTCCATTCGGTGTGTTGCAGTGTATATAATCCTTCCTTCTCAAAATGTAATTTCTTCTACGATCAGTTATGAAAATCTTGAGGCGTAATTTTATTTGACAAACAGTGGAGTAAGGTTACATTATAAGTGATTATTTGAAGGTTATGTTTCATTTTTCGTGGACATTCCCCGTTTGTCAGCTGTATTATCAAATAAATTTATACTATTAAATCGTTTTTTAATCAACTGCAGTTCTCTTTCAGGAATCTTTCGGTAACATACTCTGCAATAGCTAGTGACGATGTAGCAGCGGGGCTGGGAGAGAAAATAAAGTTGATCATCCTTTTATTAATACCTTTGCCTTCGAAAAATTCGAAAACGAAATCATCTTCGAATGTCCCATCTGCGTTCACGAGTTGAACTTGAACAGCTGTCGGGCCAGGAACTATGTTGTCTTCCGATACATCGGCTAGTTTCTGCAGTTCTTTGACAAGTACACAGGGGAACAGCTGTTTTGTTAGTTGGTCCACGCATTTTGAGAAGTACCTCTTGGTCATATTTTTAAAATTGGGGGAAGTGAGGGTGTTTTTCAGGTAGGTTAGATTGAGCTCGTCAGCTTTGTATCCTTCGATCTTGAAAGCTGGAATGGCTGTTGGTCCAAGTAGTGTATCTCCACTGATCTGAGGAGTCAAATGAATACCAAGGAAAGGCAAACTAAGCAGTGGTGTTTGGTACATGTTGGTGGAAATTTTCTGGTTTTTCAGTATTTGGTAGTTTACCCTAAAAGTTATAAACACTCTGCATTCATTCGGCTCCTCTTCAATTACATCCAACATGATTCCTGATTGAAGACCTGCACATATTATAAGATACTTGGCTTTGAGATATAAATTTTCGTTGCATTTCAGGAGTATTGGATAATCACAGTCCGACGAAGCCTTTATACAGTTCACTTCGTTATTGTATAGAATATTTCCGCCATTTTTAATGTAATCATTCCCGAAGCATGCAGTTAAAACTTTGAAGTCAACGTTACCAGTATCTGGAGACCATAAAGCTTGACTTCCTTTGCATAGAGGCTCAATTTTTTTTATTTCTCTTGTGGTGCTGAATAATTTCAAATTCACCCCATTTTTCTGCCCTTGGCTGTAAAGTAACTCCAGGATATCAATTTCCTTAGCATCATTTGCTATGATGAGCTTGCCAGAGGTTTTGTAGGGAATATTATTAGCACGGCAGTAGTTGTATAGGAGTTTTTTTCCTCTGAGACAGAATTTGGCTTTGAGAGATCCTGGCTTGTAGTACACGCCAGAGTGGATAACTCCACTGTTATGACCACTTTGGTGTTTTCCTAAGGTGCTCTCTTTTTCTACGAGGATTGTTTGTGTATCTGGAGCTCTGCTCTTGATAGCTCTGGCTATGGCAGTTCCAATGATTCCACCCCCTATTATGGCCAAATCGTAAGAAAGTCCTTCCTCGAGTGATTTTATGCTGGTGTTTTGTTCCAAATGCAAACTGAAACACCTGATTAAAGTTCGAATTTTTAGTTTCAATATTTTTTGAAACATATTTGACATTGATTGAAATTCAAGTCGAAAAATACAGGGTATTTCTCATAAAACTTATTTTTGTGCCAAAATCACAAACTTGAAAAAATACAGATCTTATTTTCAGTAAACTTGTACTACTCTGAAAAAAAGTAAAATACTTATCCTAGTAGGTTGAATTTGATGGTACAGAAAATTCGACTAAAACATCCTGTATTGACCTGCATCTTTTTTCCAAAGATGAGCACATACATTTTTTCCAAACATAAGCACGCAGTGAAAAGATTGCATCCAAAAAACAAAGGGCCAACAGATGTCAAAACTGGTGGGTATTTGCTGCTATGCTAAGCAGTGGAGATGGGTAGGGTTCCTTAAGCTATATTATGATTTGTTCTTAATGGGTGCCAGGTAAATTAAAACGCGAATACCTCGTAGGAATCGAAGAACATCACTAATCTACAAAATAAAAGATTAATTATCAAGGACTAGTTTTATTTTATAGGAAAGATCTATCAGTAGTTATTTTTAAGGTAAAAAACTAACATACATATTTTACAGAAATTTTTGGTACACGACTATTTTGTTTCATTTGAAAATGGCACTCAGAATTCAGACAAATGACAGATTCCTTATTACTCTGGCATTTTGCTATATAATTCGTAGGAAAGTGGAATTTGGCTTCCACACTACATATTATTCTGTAATAGGGACTCGCGGGAAATGATTAGAGGTTCCCTTTGTCGTGGACTCCATGAGTCACTCGAGTTCTGATGGAAGAACAAGATTGATATTTAGAGGTAGAATGGGTCTTGGAAAACTACATCTGTGCTCAATCTGTTTGTCACTACCGTTTAATTGGAGAGCATCCGAACCATTTTCAGAGAGAACTGAAAGAGTTTTAGAGTGGTTCAGTGAGGAATTGTTGGAATGTTCTCCAACGAAACGATAATGACCATAGAGAAACTAAAAATTAAGAGAGTTGTCAAACCTGCAGTAAAAGTTGGCACCACGTTTAGACAGTGGCGACATATCTCGCAACTGGCCGAACTAAGTACAGTTGGTAAAACTGATTGAGATAAGGCGGGTTTTTCAAATGTGTTACTTTTATATGATTGATATGGTATATATTTTATAAGTGATCGATTTGCCATTCTTGTATTCCATATGAATGGTTGTATCATATGAAATACAGGAATGGCAAATCGATCACTAATAAAATATAATAGATTCGCAGAATCTGTTAGTTCATTCGTGGTTAAAATAAAGTTTCAAAGTAAATCTTTATTTCATGATATCAAGAATAAAATTAAAGATCTTATAAAACAAGAATAATAAGTTGAACACTACAAAAACACATTTTATTGTATCTAGGACAAGGTACAACTACAGACAAAACAATAATAAAACTCCGAAAAACAACAAAATTAAAAATATTCTTCAGTCTTCATCAAATCAACCAAAATAAAAACAAATTACATTTACAACAAACCTTCAATAATTTTGTTCATTAGCACAAAGGAGAACGAGTAGGTATACTTAACAAATACTCCAGTTAGATGATAATCTTCATACTTTCTCAAATGGTGATAGGAAATGGAAACTGATGGACGGAAATAAGTATCAGTTTGTGAACAAATTTCTGCAACTGATGGATGGAAATAAGTATCAGTTTGTGAAAAGCAGCTTATATTTTACCTTGTGAAAGAATATTTCGAGGAATTTCAGCGTCAACTCGAATAACAAAACATTCCATTTTCGACGTTGGGTTCATAATTCAAGTCCATAGTATAATTTCTATAATTAATTTTTCGATGACAATTAACAGTAGAATTATTCTGAAATTATTACGTGGTTTGTCATTTTCTGACAAATGTCGAAATTGGAAAATTATCGTGTCAGTCGTCTGTTTATTGCGGGCAGCGCCTCCATGCGCGACTGGCCGTACCAAAAACTTGGTGGTCAAGATCGCCAATGTTTCAAACAGTCTCTTTAATTTCAATTTGTCTATGATAATGACAACAAAAACTTCCTATTATATTATTGGTTTAACCTTAGATCATGTATGCTACGCTAGATACGGGTGACGCGAGATGGACTGTAGCTTAGTACGCAGCTCCCCTCCAACTGACCAATGATTATTGTTCTACGAACTTTTGACCTGACGCACTTCAACAATAACCTGAGTACCGTATCTAGCGTAGCATATAGGATCTAAGGATTTAACACTTTTCACGAAACATCGAATCGGTACAGTAGTTCAAAAAAGTCTATCACGATAGCACATATTATACACACAGATAGGAGGCTCCACCCATTTCCTTTGATGTTCGGTTTGCTGCTTCACCTCGGACCTTTAACTCGAGGTAGGCACATTTCTAAATTGTTTTAATTGGAATTGGGACAATACTGCCAACATAAGGCAATTCTGTGTCATAACAAACGTCATCATTCAAAATGGAGGTATTGCCGTAACCCCTTCAGTTGTATATTCAAAATGATTTCAATCCGCGCGTTTAGTGTGACGTCATGCGACCAATTTTTATTGGTGTAAATCAGTCTTTGGATGTCAACAAAGCGTATTATAACCCATAATATGTATAAGTATTTGCTATAAGTGCTTAAATATCTCGAGAAATCTTTAAATACAATGTTTGGATAAAGTGCTGTGTCAAACAATACGAGTTAAGGTTTGTTTGCATCCAAAGAATAACAAACAACAAAAAAATTCGGTCGTCTCGTATTTACTAAACGCACGTATTGAGACAGCACCACAAAACACTGTGTGGGTGTTTTGTGGACAGCACAATATGGTAGGTAGAGAGGGTCAATAAAACACAAGTATAAGTGCTCAAATACCTCCAGAATTATTTAAATAAAATGTTTGGATAAAGTGCTGTGTTAACAAAATACGGGTTACGATTTTTTTGTATCCAAAGACTGACAAACACAACAAAAAATGCGGTAGTGGCGTATTCACCAAACGCACGAATGTATGCCAAGAACAAAGAGACTAAAAGTTATCTGAGTAGGAGTGTCTATTCCCCATAAGACAATGGTGACACTAATAGAAAGAGATGAAAGATCATTTGCGAGTCATAGTGATGTATATGGACATGGTATGGCCACCATTCTGTCTGGTCAGTGGCGGACTAGCGCATTCCGCACTCTGGTATCTGGAGTTACAGGCTCTTGAATATATATTGGACCACCCTGTATGTTACGTGGACCACCTGTACTCATGTCCATGTACGTCACTATAACAGGTTAATGCTACAAGATTCTAATTCGCTAGAGCTTATTAGGACCTCCTATTCATATAACGTTCACTCTCTTTGTGCCAAGAAAGTATCATTACTCTTGACAGTTCTCCCGAGGCATTTGAGTTGAGTGTGAATGATACATTCTATGTTGTGATTGTCCGGCGTCATAGATGTGCAAACAAAAATAATAAGGGATACAGTATTGCTTGAGCAAGACTATCTGCACTATCTACACCTGTCGAAGGCAAGGCCGGATGGGAACGGATTCTCCGCAGGTGGATGTCCATATTGCACCATATCGGATACCAGAGAATAAATAAATGATGAGAGAGAGTAAGTTGAGATAGGATTCCATCTCTTTCTAATTTTGTTCGTCTTGTCTAGTCTTCTCTGTGTATGTCTACTCTGTGACGATATCCTTATTCTTGCAATCCAATAAAACGCACTCTCTTAGTATTGAAAATCTGTCAGTGTCAGTTGTCATCATAAATTTGACAGTTCTTTCAACTCCCCTCGATTCCCGCGTTAATATTCAACAAAGGTTAAAGAATGTTTATGATGGAAGTGATGTGATGTATTTTGTAAAAGATTAAAAATATTTTGTGGAGCAAAGGTATTGTAATAATTGCTAATCATCTGGGATTTTCACTAAGTATTACTGTTGATTTTCAGACATGAGCTCAAAAGATCGACAAAAAATGTACAAAGAAACGCAATCATCTATCATAAGAATGATGGAAAAGGGTAAAAGTATAGATGACAAACTGATAGGAAATCAACTGATACTCATTTACAAAGATGTTGCATCTAGTGATGAAGCTGTTAAAAGAGCAGCTCTTAATATGTTGGAGTTTCTACTGAATACCAAGAGTGAACATGTCCAAACAGAAATTATAAAGAGATTGAATGATAATACTGAGAACAAGATTATACAGTCCCTCTTCGAGGATTCTGTAAAGAAGAGACTGAGTGATAGCATTAGAAAAAAAGAAAAAATTGTCGAGATCCTTTCACCTTGGCAGAATCAAAACATTACATTGGTAACATATCTACATATTGTTTTTCTCGTCATATTCTAATTGATAGTTTTCAGCTCACCAACATTGTAGAAGATATATGTTTGAACTTACCGAGAGACAAATGTAAATACTTTTTTGTCAACGAAGTGATTCATGCAATGATGTCCACCAATACAGATGAAAATGTGAGGAATATTCTGATTGATATTGCATTCACGCTTACCACCATAGTTCCCATATCTGAATTGACATCCCAAGAGCTATCATCCTTTCTTGAAGTTGTCAACAATAAGTAAGCATTATTTAAATTAAGTTATTTTGTATGTAGTCCAATAAATAGAAACATTTTACCAAAAACTACAAAACAGCTGATTCTGGATTCAGATAGTTAAATGGATGATGTATCCATTTACACATTTACTGCGTTAGGAGATTTTACGGTTTCAGTGAATATGCTACACATGGCTTGCAGGACCTGAAATCATCCTGAACGAGTGTGCGCAATATGCCCCGGCGGCATGTTGTGAAAAGTATTTATATACTGCCATCTGACAATGACAGGTGGATATTTTGGGTTAAATAACTTCTGGAAACCATCATTTACATACATTTAGATCATTTACATTTAAACAGCACATGCCTTTGGGGCCCCGTGCAGCGCAGGGACCAACTTATAAGTTGACCGTAAAATATTAGGAAAGAAAAGTCAAATTAATATTTCCATGATTTTATTGTCAAACAAATGTTTACCTTATAGCTAATTATGAGCCAGTTTGACCCTGGACAATTTTCATAAAAAGCAATCACTGAATTGTTTTGGTTACTCCTTCTTAGTACAGTATGGTGTGATGAGGTTTGGTTAGAGTATTCCACTCTATTTTTTGCGTTAGTATAGTCGATAACGCATTTTGGTTTCTGGATTATGTGGCCCTTCCTATTTTTCTTTTCAGTCGCAATTAAATTCGAGTTGTGAGATGCAATCTAAACCAGTCTCTTATCCATCCATTTGATAATTTTCACTCCTTTCCTTCTCTTCCTGAATATTTCACCTCACTTCATCTTCTTTGTTATACTGTTTCTTTTTCTATTTGATTTCAATGTCCAATACCTTTAATTTCTTTGGATAATGTCATCCCAAATAATATTTTATTTTCTACAAATTCTAGGAACTTCAGAACTATTGATTGAGAATGTCCCAAATCTGCTTTGGTGTCACCTTTTCTTGTGAACATTGAATATGTATCTTTCTGGAGAACACAATTTATACAGTTTAATTCCATACTTGGTGTTCCCAAGCGGTCACCCAACCAAGTACTAACCGCGCCCAACATTGCTTGACTTCGGTGATCAGATGAGAACCGGTAACACTCAACGTGGTATGGTCGTTGCCAATTCCATACTTATCTGTTTTGTTTTGAATAATGTTACCAGGCTGCAGTATTTTCTGGAAATTCTGGAGAAATTTCTTTACTATATTATCTTATATAGTCTATTGGAAGTATCAGTCTTCTTTATTTTGAAAATGGAGTAGTTTCATGAGTAAAAGATATCGATCCCGACTTAGATTGCTAGAAATGAATTTATTAGAATACATTTAATCTCCAATATAAATATATATGTTAGATCCCAAAATTACTTTTATTTTGTTTTAAAAAAAAATAATGGAGATACAGAGAAATGTTTGAAACAAAAGTGTAGCTCGATTTTATCTACAAAAATGGTATTTATCAAAATTTTGATATACCGGGTGATTCTCTAAGGTGGCTCCCCCTATAACTTTTTTTATTATTGAAGATAGAAAAACGAAATTTGGGGGTTGGTATTATAGTTCAATTTAAATTTTTTGACATATTTACTTGCGTTGCCGTACTTCCGGTTTGACCGGAAATGGCTCCAACTTTCGATCTTTAAATGGGACATCCTATTATATTTTTAATTATTACGATCGAGAACGACATTTGAAATCCAACACCTCACTTGTCAATATTTGACAAAGTCATTTTTATTCCAATTTTTATTTTTTGATCTAGATTGCCATGGATTGTGTAAATCTCTTCATTCTTGATCGAGTAACATGGAAAAAATGCGACTTTGAGGCTTATGACTTCGTTTTAAGAATTATTTAAAAGTCGCAAATATGAATTTTTCCAGTTAACTTGATTTTTTCAAACGGAAGGGGGTGGCTCATCGGCTTTTTGTGAAAGATCATTTTCTTACGAATAATTTGATACCACACACTTTCACTTTATTTTCACTATTTTTCTGAATAATTGCAAGAAGCGATCATACCTAATAACAAATAATACGTATTTGGTATACTTAGGCACTGAGTCCTGTTATTCTACTAATCCGTGACAAACAATTGAAGCTGTTGCTAGGACAGGCTAATGAATATGCTGTCACTTTTAAAAATTTATTTGTTGCGTAGTTTATAATTTGATATGGAAAATAGTACTTGAAACGAGAAAATTTGACATATTGCTAATTTAAGGAGAATCAAAAAATAATGCAACTGATGCAACTTGAATTTATGCTCAGAGATTCCCTAATCGTCACCATCCCACCCGGCATTATTTTCCAAAACTGGAAAGGAAAATGCGAAATGAACCAGAAGAAAATGCCAATAACTTCATCGTCAGTGAAGAAAAATAAGTAGACGTGTTGGCCTATGTTGAAGTGAATTGTACGGCGTCAATTCGCCAAATTGTTTCTGAGTGTGATATAAGTTATTCGTCCGTTTGGAGAATTCTTCACAAATATAATTATTGATCATTCAAGTACTAACTACACCAACATCTTTATGATAACGACCACAACCAAAGATTAACTTTTTGCAACTCGTTTTTGACTAAATACAGAGAAGATGTACGTTTTCCATTTATAATTGTTTATTCAGATGAATCTAGATTCACCAACTTGGGTCTGTTCAATCGGAATAATAAAAGGTACTGGTCTCAAACAAATTTACAACTGATGCAAGAAGGAAATTTTCAAGAGCGATTTGGTTTCAATTGCTGGATGGAAGATTTGCCACTGGCTAACCAAGTTGATATCTATTTTCAACAAGATGGAGTGCCACCTCACAATTCTCAAGTCGTAAGAGAACATCTGAATGACACCTTCCCAGAAAAGTGGATTGACACTTATGTACCTATTCTCTGGATCGTGATATTCTCTTTAAAAAACTCGAATGCCTTGGCATCAGTGGTATACCTCTGCAGCTTCTCAAATCCTTCCTGACGGGAAGAACCCAACAAGTTACGTTACGGTTTCAAATCGACGGTAGAATTCAAGTATTCAACTCCTCTATTAGAAATATTAACACTGGTGTTCCTCAAGGATCTATCCTTGGACCCCTACTATTCATAATGTATGTAAATGACCTACCAGACTGCTTATCATCTCCAGCTGTTTTCCAATATGCCGATGACACATCATGTTTAGTCATGGAAAAAAATCTCGAAAACCTCTCTAAAAAGACAACGAAAGTGACACAGGAAATGGAGACCTGGTGTGACAATAACAAAATATGCTTAAATACAAAAAAACAGTGTCATTGCAGTTTAGCAAACGCTTAGAATCAGACAGTAATGTTTTAATAAAACTCGGGAAAAAATCAGTTCTAGTGCGTTCCGACACTAAATTCCTTGGTGTTGAAATTGATAGTAACCTATCTTGTGGCAACCATATCTCCCATACTGTAAAAAAGCTCAACAAAATGTGTTATGCCATACGTAAATTAAATGACTCTGTGGACATCACTGTATTGAAAATATACTACTTTGCTCATGCCCAGTCAATCCTAACATACGGCCTGATATTTTGGGGAGGATCCAATCTCGCTGATAGAGTCTTTTTGGCACAGAAGCGTGTTATAAGGTGTATGCTAAAAACACACTTTTTAAAGAACTTGGTGTACTACCACTTCCCTCTCTCTATATATATAGGCTACTTATTTTTGTAAAAAGTAACTCAAATCTATTTATGAGGAATGTAGATGGATATATTTCCAGCGATAGGGTACTACGTTCCTCCAATAATTTGAGAATTCCAATGCACAATTCAGCATCATTTGAAAGGGGGGCAGAATATAAAGGAATACAAATCTTCAATTCCCTACCTAGAGACCTCAAATCAATTAACTGTATAAATTCATTTAAATATAAAGTTAAGGAATACTTACCGGAGCACTGCTTCTATTCTGTTTAAGAGTATCTCAGCCTCACCTGATTTTTAAAATGTTTTTATGTTTGAATGTATGTGTCCCTTTTCATGATATTGGATTTCTTAACCTACTTTACTTATTCTGATATACATACAAGAATGCTTAATCTCAATAATGTATGTGTTAAGGGTACCCTCTAATGACGTGTTATAGAGGCTTTTAACTTACCTTATTTAATTTTAACTACAAACAAGAATGTTTATATTATGTTGAAATTCTCATGACTTGATATTGAGCATTTGTACTTGATATATTTTATTTTAATTTAATTTTATATTGAAGCTGTGACCATGTCAATGTCCAATTGGATCCTATGACGACAATAAATATTATTATTATTATTATTCAGTGGCGTGCGAGCTACATTCTTAAGTTGTCATATTTTTTCATAATGTATTATTTCTTTTTCATATTCTAGATCACTAGATCTTACTCCGCTAGATTTTTTTCTCTGGGAAACAATTAAAAATCAGTTGTATAACACAGCATCAGCTACTCATGAAGAACTGGAGTATAAAGTAAGGTGGAATTCCAGACTATCACTGCTGAAAAGGTAATCAATGTGGTGCGCGCAACAATTGAAAAAGTTGAACTTTGCCGGGATCAAGGAGGAGGTCATTTTGAAAATTTAGAACGTTAATGGACTAATTTGCGACTTTTAAATAATTCTTAAAACGACTGTGAAGTCATAAGCCTCAAAGTCGTATTTTTTCAATGTTACTTGATCCATGGCATTCTAGATCAAAAAATAAAAATTGGAATAAAAATGACTTTATTTGTCAAATATTGACAAGTGAGGTGTTGTTGGATTAAGAATGTCATTCTCAGAAATAAGTAAAAATATATAGGATGTCCCATTTAAAAATCGAAAGTTGGCATTATTTCCGGTCAAACCGGAAGTACGGCAAAGCAAGTAAATATGTCAAAAAATTGAAATTGAACTATAATACACAACCCCGAAATTTCGTTTTTCTATCTTCAATAAAAAAAAAGTTATAGGGGTGAGCCACCTTGGAGAATCACCTGAGGATCCTCAAAAACTACAAGGTAAAATATTCAGAAATTAAAATGTTATAGATACTTTCTGGAAAAAGTCGGATTCTGTACTTATCTCCAGGAATTTAAAATAATTCAAGAAGTTCAATACGTATTCAAAAAATTCAAATGGCATTCGAGGGGCCATATTTTAATGTACTTTTATAAACCAGCCGATTATTTTTTCACAAGGGCGATAATAATAAAATCATCAAATGTACAAAAAAATTTAAGGTTACTCTTTATAAAACATACCAAATTACAGGTCGTACTTTCCAACAAAACGTAAGTAATCCGGTTGAACAGCCTAAGAGCACAAAGCCCACGGAATTAACGGTCAATGATTCTTAATTTATTAACAAAATGTGTACTCACAGACATTTTCTAATTTGAACACATTTAATATGATTGAATTTTGTATGAACTTCGAAACTCTTCTCATGTGAAAGATTTTTCTACATTTCATGTACTTTGGCTCTTCTTTAACCCTTTGAGGATTACTGGTTATCAGTGAAAACCACACTACTAATATCCACCCTATTATTTTCCTACCAGTTCAAGTGGTAACCGGTGTTTAATGGTTGCCTCGATTTTCTCTGCTTGTCAATTGAACGATGTTTTCAATTTAGTGACATCTATGATGCATTTTTTATATTCTGTTCGAGGATATCCTGTGTTCAGAGCATAGTATTGTTTTTTAAATTGGTTGTACCAACACCTAGAGTTCCAACGCTATTATCTTGAAAGTATCTAGTTAAGGACCAGGTAGTTAATGACTTAGTCTAAACTGCCAACGATCATTCTTGTTCTATAGCTAGCAAATTTCAGTTCAGACAGGCATTTTGGTCATCCTTTTAGATCACAGTCTATGTTATGCACCAATGGAACGTTGATCATGCCTATACGCTATTTAGTTCCTAGTGGTTAGCATTAGCAATAGTAGCAGTAGTAATTAGTCTGGTTATATAAAAATTGGGGCCATTTTTCGTTCTCGCCCAATTTCAACCAGGCGTTAGACTACGCGCGACTTTATGATTTTTCGCAAAATTTGTAGGAACCATTTTTTATGCCAAATTTATTATATGACATTTTTTCATATCAACGATACATCTGGAGTTATAGCTCAAAATTCAAAAATTTAAAGAAGAGTATTTGTTTTTTTTAAATTTTTAGCGTCTTTGCGTAATGAAGAATTGCTTAATGGATACTTCATACTTTCGAATTCCTGAATCCAGAATTTCAGCTGTTCTGAAATATTTGTTAGGTCAATATCTCTATTGATTGGATTATTGAGAATAATGATACTGCCCTTTCTGTGAAGGCTTGTGACAACTAGAATATAATATTATTTAGGTATATTGCAGCAATAACCAACCTCCGTGATAGGGACTATGCCAACTGGCATAGTTTATGGATATTTTTGATTAGATTCTGTGACAAAAAAATCCACCATTCTATGGACCTCACCAACCGTTTACTGAGAGTTGTAGAATTTGCTTTTCGGAGTACTTCTGTGAACCAAAGGCTCAAAGGATATGATTGTTGGAAGGTAACACATTTTGGTTGTATAATGAGGCGGTTATGTTTCATCTCTTTAGCAAATATGTCTCTTTCTGAAACTCAATTATCAAGCTTTTTTTTAAAGAAACTGATTTTTAGGAGTTGATAGACAATGCGAGTCTTGACATAAACCACATATGCAGTCCAAAGCAAATAAAACTCTTGATCACTCCACTAAGAGCAAAATTTTCCAAGCAAGAAGTGGTTATCTGCAGGAGATTTGACGTTTTTGTTTATTTGTTGGGAAAACTCCAGCACAAAGCTGTATTATGTCTCAAGGAATTTTTAGAATTTTGTTTTGGTCCTGTGGGAGATACTGATGATGCTTCTAGGACTGGTCAAGGAAAAAGTGTTCCTGAACTTTGGCCAAAGAGTACAAAGGTTTTGATGGAAATAATTGGTGAGTTTTTTTATTTATTCTTGATTGAACAAAAACGAATTGTAGGAAAAACTACCAATTTGAACTCTGCTTAAGTAGTACTTGAATTAATTTTGAATTCATTATTTAATGGAAAGGTAAATTTTATTATTGAAGGCGTTTATTTCCCACCCTAAGCAGGGGGACAATTTATATAACAAACTTCAGCTGTGAAGAAGTGAATGTGTGATGAAGTAGAAACATTTCAATATACCTGAGGCTGATTGGGAAAAATTAAGATAATGGAGATTTAGTTAATTGTTCTCAGCCCAGTATTACGAATTTCTAAACCACTATTAAAAAAATGTGTTTCCCAATGCAAGAAACGTTTTTACACGCTTTATATTAGCTTCACTTGTATGTTTGTTTGTTTGTAACCGACTTAAAAAAACAAAATGGCGGCTCCAATATGGCGTACGAGTTTTGTGATTATGGTCCGATTCGCTTCAAAATTGGAATCTGAGGGGTTTTCGTGGTAGAGTTATGATTCATTTGTCAAAACTGAAAAATTCAAGATGTCGGCTCCAAAATGGTAGACGAGTTTTGTGATTATGGTCCCGATTCTATTCCAAATTGGTATGTGGGGGTTTTTGAGGTCTAATATTATGATTCTTTGGTAAAAATTGAAAAATTCTAGATGGCGGCTCCAAAATGGCGGACGAGTTTTGTGATTATGGTCCAATTCTATTCAAAATTGGTATGTGGGGGTTTTTGGGGTCGGAGATCATGATTATTTTGTCAAAATTGAAGGATTCAAGAGGGCGGCTCCAAAATGGCGGACGAGTTTTGTGATTATGGTCATTCTATTCAAAATTGGAGAATAATAGTTAAAAAAATAAAATAACAATAATAATGGTTTGAAAAACTAATAACACGCTTTAATAGAAAACAAAACTAAAAAGTTGAAAATAAATAATAGTTCAAAAACTAAAGAACACGCTTTGAATAGAAAACTAAACCAAAGAGTAGAAAATAATTTTAAATGAGTTTGAAATAAGAATACAGTGATTAACAACAAATTTATTTCATCGTAAAAAAGCATGGGGTGCTTTTCAAGATATTTTCATAATGATTCTACTTTTACCAATATCTGTCTATGAAATATTAACAACAATTGACATCAAGCATCCCACGCTTTTTTACGATGAAATAAATTTATTGTTAATCACTGTATTCTTATTTCAAACTCATTTAAAATTATTTGGATTGGACATTCACTAATCTACAAACTTGGGAATAACTATTTTCAATTATGAATCTGCTATCCACAACTTGGACTACACCAAATTTTATTATGACCTGATCGAACATTATGAAGGCCTTAATAACTATCTGAGAGCTATGAATTGAAATGGAAATTTTTTTCATTAGATATAAATGTGCTAACTGGTGAATTTAATGACATTTTGGATTTGAAACTTACATTGTTTATACTTCTACAAAGATTAAAAACACCCTATCCAGAATTTTCCGGGATAAGGTGTCTGGTTGAGAAGAAAACAATAGCTTACAAAACAATTTATCTTCAGCAGGAGCTATCAAGATTATCAAGTCTTCCCAACTTGAGATCTTGTAGAAATCTAACAAAATTATTGAGACATTCATCATTCGTGTTTTTGCCTGTTTATGAAAAGTAGGAAAACAATGAATAGTATCATGAAAATTCTATTGCAATTACTACTGAAAAACTTGGAAAATGTTTTGCTAATTGATCATTACGGTTTCCTAGATAGACTTATGATTATTATCCTTGTGTGAATGATAATTTGAATATATTAAATCCCAATCAATCAGTTACATAGATATTTTGAAAGAAATATATTCCCACAACTCAATGAAGATTGTCCTAATAAGATATGAAATATATTATTTTTCTATGAACTTGTATCAACTATTCCATTGTTCCTCTCTTTTTGGATCTTGAATGTTTCCATATTTCTGATAACAGTTTTTTTGTATTTTTTTTAAATCAGAGGATAATAATAATATATAAAAATCTATTGAAGTGTGTAAGAGCCACTAAGATCAATACTACGCATGGTTTCTCCTGAAACACTTTATTGTTATAAATACTGGTTATAATTAATATATTTATATATAATAGGCAAGATCACAAACTCACAAATTTGCTTCATATGTGCTTGATGTTGAAATATAGTGATAAAATAAATGCTGCTCTAAAACCCTCAAATTCAGTGAAACATTCAAACACAACGTTATTGCCGCTTCTTTTCCATTGATTTGGCATTTTCCCGAGTTGCCAGTGTCACTATTTTGCGGAAATTCTGAGGAAACATTATTCTCTTTCATCCTATGAATAAATCAGAACTTATGTTAGCATGTTATATTGAAATGAAGACTTCGTATTTGATAGCTGGCCTTGATTTAGTTATTCTTGAATAATATGTATGTATACCAGTGCTATGTTATTATTTTTTCGGCCTGCTCTTATTGTCAAGACATATTATGAATAACGTAATTCCTGGAACTCTCCGCGATCGGCGAGTTGCCAGTGTCACTATTTTTGAAACTTCTGAGGAAATATTATTCTGTTTCATCCTATGAATGAATCAGAACTTGTGTCAGCATTTGTTATAATTTGATAGCTGCTTGATTTAGTTAATCTTGTATGATATGTATGTATACCAGTGCTATCATATTTTTTTTTTTTGCCCCTTTTTACCCATTTAAAGCACGCCTCAGCGTGTTTAAATCGAACTTTAAAAAACGCGCGTTTTTTAAAGGTAACCATGACAACATCAACAAATCGAGAAACGTGAAGTCTAAATGACAAATTTTTTATTATTGATCTGACAGAGTACCTTTGTAACGTCAAAATATTACTCACAATTCGTTCATTTATATGTGCTCCTCCATCCATTTGATGAACTTTTCATATTCTTTTTTATATATATCACTGGATTTTCGCGGTATTAACCGCGATTCTGCCTCACTATTCAAAAAATCGATATTAGAATAATTCATTTTTGAGCTCTGGTGACAACAAATATTGATCTTTGGTAACAAATTGCAAAGGAATGTTTTTCTCATTTCCATGACAACGAAAGGTAAACTGATGTCACATCACGAATTCAACCTTCTTGCATTATTAGTTCTTATTTCTATTATTTGTAGTAATAATACCAGTATATATGATTTCAAAGTGCACCAATAAAAAAAAATAACGTAAAGTATTCGTGGATAACTGGTCTTAAAAACACTTGCTCTATTTCGAGCACTCCTGCTGCGCCGTCGTGCTCGAAAAATCGCGCGTGTTTTAAAGCCCTTTTTACTTTACTTATACTTTAATATACTATTTTGGCCGCTCACATTGTAAAGAAATATTATGAATAACGCGATAGATCTGAACTTATTATGTCACTTCCTGAGAAAAAACTACGTCGAAAAAAAAAAAAAAAAAAACCAACCACTTTTCTCATTGTTCTGGACATTGTGGTATTTTTTCCAGAAATTAGTGATCTCGCCTATTAATTAATTAAATTAAATATAAATACTGTTTTGAACATAGTATTAATGATTCACAACCTGTCTAATGAACTACATAAGGAGTTTGTGCTGCAAAGACTAGCTGCACGCCTCTATCGGCTCTTTTAAATTCACTGTTAGGGTCGCGTGCGAAAAACTACCTGGCAACGCTCCTCATCTGTTGAGAGTGTCAAGTCAATTGCTTGTGCTAGGCTACCATGGCCGCTGATATTTAATTTTCGTGCAAAATAACAATATGTGGGTGTTCTTACGAATGCTTTTTTGATAATTGTGATTTGTTAATTGCTTCAAAGTATGCTGACTTCTTCTACTAGTTTGGATATAATGAGGTTCATTTGTTTTCATTACATTTGTTTTAATTCATGTCACTGGTAGCCTGCATCGAGTGTTAAGGTTTCTCAGACTCTCTGCATTTGTCAAACAATCAGTTTTACATGGAAAAATAAATAAAAATGTAGCTGCTTAGCTGAATTACACAAATGTATATTGAATGACATTAAGTGGTCCCGGCAGTGAACCCTGTGGTATATTAAAATTAATATTTGCTTGATGATATCCTGTTGTACAGTATATTGGCCACAGTATCTCACCTTGCCTGATTTTTTATGATTTCATTGTTTTATTGGACTCATTATAATTAATACTTATTTTAGGTCATAGTCATGGCACAAATGTAGAATGTTTGCCAACAGGAAGTGTAATAAATCTGGAAAAACCTATAATAAATCAAAATAATCTACTAACTTTTTTCCAATATGTAATGAAATCAGTTGCAGAATGTTCTATTCTTCTGAAGAATTGGATATAGAGTCCAAAAGGATGCAGGTAATATTTGTATTACTTCATACATGAATGAAAATATTTTATAGTATTTTTTTTTAATTCAAGGTATTAAAGTGCATGTGGATAAGTATTTTTAATTTGATCAACCCACCATCAGAGATGAAAGCAAAGTATTTTCAGTTGTTGGCAGATATTCTGGACAACTATATTGATGTGAGTTACTTATGTAGCCTTTTTTCTCCCCCAACTAGTTGATGATTTAAATGGTGTTATGAAACAGTTAGAAAGATCTATAGTATTCCATTTTTATCAAAACTGAACTCTGGAAAAAAAAATCTTCCCAATATTCTGTATTGAATTGTTTTTTTTTGGAATTAATAAAGTACTTTTATGTCTTCAGCGAAGCAACGAAAATCCCTATTTTGAGGATCTTCTTGGCCTGATATTCACAGTTTTGATTTCTTTTGACAAAGACTCCAGTCATCAAATCCACGAGGTCATTCATTTGATATTGAAGCAGCTTCTCACTATTTTCTTCACTATAGAGAACATGTAAGTGGTATTGTTTTTCGCTGCAGTTTCATTAGAATAATAGATTTTCCGTAATTTCAGCCCTCCAGTGATATCTGATCATTTCAAAAAAATTATATCTCATTCCTTTTCTCAAATTATGCTGAAGGAGGACAAAATGAAGATGATGGATATAATGATTAATTGTTTCACGAACTTCAAAGCAAACCATGAGTGTGTTTCGAATGTTGCGAAAATGTGGTTATGTTTGATTAGCGAGCTGATCTCCGATTTGGCAGTAGAGAATATAGAAGGGTTTGAAAAATTTCGTGAGTTTTTCTTGTGGCCAGCACACAACTTGCATTCTTTGGATGAAAAATCAAGAAGGTATGTATGTTTCCGTACATTTTTTGGATATAACAAAATTATTATTTGCAGCAAATTGTGCTGCAGTGGATGAAATTATACAAGAAGTTGAGTTCTGATGATGAAGATAAAAAAATAGCTATCATGAAACATCTTGAAACCATCTTCAAAAACAATCCTCTTCTTGCCCCAGATGTTGTTTCTCTTCTGAATGTCATGTCACAGTTTGAAAGGAAATTCACCAAAGAGTTTGGTAAGGCAAATAAATATTCCCTGTTTTGTTTTTACAATATTGTTTTGTTTTACAGTTATCAAATTAATAGATGTTTTATCCTCGGTGCTGGTTCTCCCCAATCTGAAAACAGAAGATGAACAGAAAATTACAGCACTTTTAATGCAATACTTTGAACCAACTTTTGATTGTTACAAACCTGAGGATAATGACGAGGTTATAAAAGTTGTCTGTACTTGTGTCAAACACATTCTTTGTATTCATGAAGGCTTCAAGCTATTGGATCCTCTCGGAAGCTTCATCAGGAATTGCCCGAAAGATATGCGAAATAAGTTTTGTGATCTCCTGGAAAGTCTATTGCTTGATCTATACAACAAGGAAAGTGATACGAAAAGTTACAATGCCAAAGAACTCTCGAAAGTTTTGGGAGTTTTCAGTGAAAAAGACCCCAAAGAGAACAAAGAAACGAAACAAACCTTTGCTATTCCTAGCGGCAGATCTGCAAGGATTGCCAACCTTGTCAAAAACTCACCGAAAATATCATCAGAACCTCAAAAGAGTGTTCCTTCACCTGCAGCACTGAGATTGTTTGGCAAAGATCCTGAAACCATGTCACCATTACGGGCAAGGGGTAGCCAATTGAACAACACCTCTTCCCCGAGAACGAAAAAAATCATGAACACTCCACAGAGTAAAAAGAAAGCAACACCTTCGATTTATGAAGAGAATTCATCCGACTTCGTCAAAATAGACACTGAAGTTAAATTTCAGCCTGGTAAATTGAGCGAACACCAAAAAGAAGTTATGAAAAAAAGACGCGAAGATATACCTGCTCTGTATCAAGACCTATCGCAAAGCTTGAGCCAAGACGTCTTCAGTTCGAAGTCGAATTCAAAAGAGGCAAATGAAAACATGAATATCAAAGAAAATCCAAAGGACAATAGAAAAGTCATTGTAGAGATGCTAGATCCTAATCCGCCTAACATAAATTGGAGATCAATGGAATTTGAGATTACCCCAGAACCTGAGAATGACAGAGATATTGAAGCTAACACTGATATTCCGAAGAAAAAACTTGAAAATATTGAACTTGGTGAAAAAATCAACTCTGAGACCGACTTGTTTTCCGAAGACATTAAAGGTTTTCCAGTTGAAGATGTTAAATCTGGAGGCATCAGTGGATCAAGTAAAGGTGATGGACAACCAGATATGGAGAAAGTCATTCCAAACAATTGTGATCCAGCTCAACAACAACGCTCTGATAGTGACATGTTTCGCTCTGCTGAGAATGATCTGAAAAAAGAAGAGATGAAGAAAATCCCAGACACAGTATGTGAAGGAAATTCATCTAAATTTTCGAGTAACCATACAGACCATAATAAACCAAGTGTTTCGAACATAGATGAAGACAAAACATCAGTAAAAAAGAAGAGTAGAATAGCAAATGAATTGGAAAGATTGAAGATGGACATTGTGGGAGCAGACAAATTCCTCGAAACTTCAAAAAGAACTAGGCGTAAAGAAAAACCTAAAGAAGATGATGTAACCGAAACAAGTGGTAAGAAGATAGAAACTCGTAGGAATTCCACAAGCTTGGATAGGCCTGGTTCAATCGTTGAGAAGAATCGAAGGAAGACTATAGGTGTCATTGAAAATGATGACAAGGTTCCACCTATTTCACAAGGCCAACATTATAAAACAGTTGAACAGGAGACACCTGCAGGTAGAAGGAAACCCATGAAATTACAGGAAGTCAAGACAGATAAAATTGAACAGAAACCAGAAAATAATTCACCTAAATATAAGAGAAAATCTATGAAATTGCAAGCAGTCACCCATACTGAACCTACGGAAACACTATCTTTTGACAATAAGAAAACAAATGGACAAAAGATACCTGCACAAAAAAGACTGCCCATGAAACTGCAAAAAGTCCATCCAACTGAAGATGAAGACATCATGAGCAAGACGAAAGGAACCGAGCAACAGAAATTGAGTGAACAAGAAAAACCTGAACTTGAAAGACCATTTATTAACATTGCTGAAGAAACAGCAGAAGTTGAGCAGGGAGTAAGTTCTATTGCAGATGAAGAACAGGCTCACCAAAATGAAATAACAAAACAAAATACTGATGACATGGCATTAACGAATGACATAAAGGATCCAAGTGAAATTGAAACAAGAGTTGATGCCATTCAAGGAAAGCAACTGCTATTTGGTCATGAACCAAATGATGCATTGCAAAATATCGGTGATATGGGATATTCGGGGAAAACATTTACACTTGATTCTAAGAGATTAGAAAACATGCCTGTAAAAAATATTGAAGTTGAAGATGAAGAAACAAAAGAACCACCTAAAAAAGATGAAGTTTTAGAGATATGGGGAAGTTGGAGAACAATGAATCTCTGGACATGACTGGTGAAAACACTCCAGTTAAGGTCTGTAAAAGAAGAGGAGAAAAACGAAAATATAGCACCGATGATGAAGATATTATCGAAAGTTCTCAGGAATCTTTTGCTGACGTTACTCCCTTGCTGAATTCCTCAAAGAAGAAACAGATTAAATTGGGTACAGAACATTTCAGTGATGAGAAAACTCTTGTTCAACAAAGGACAGTCACTGCTGCTGATTTTATTTCTGAAATGGAAGACACATATGTAAAACAACCAGAAATGATTGGAGAAACTGAAATTATTCCTCAAGAACCACCAACTGAGGACCATACAAAAGAAGTACAAACTAAAAGAGAGATGAGCTTGTAGAAGGAATTCAGATGGAACAAATAGAGGAGACACCAAAAGATAATGAAATACATAGTGGATTGAACCTGAACCAACAGAAAAAGTACCTCTCGAAAAAACGTGTGGGGATCCAGTTGTGGAAGCAGAAGAAGTTAAAGAGCCGGATACATTAAAAGATGCAAATAGCACACAAGATACAACCTTGACACACGAAACAAGCCAAGATTCCA
Organism: Gonioctena quinquepunctata; assembly: GCA_018342105.1. Classification (NCBI taxonomy): domain Eukaryota; kingdom Metazoa; phylum Arthropoda; class Insecta; order Coleoptera; family Chrysomelidae; genus Gonioctena; species Gonioctena quinquepunctata. Next base: position 19,530 of record JAFIRS010003992.1, on the reverse strand, counting down.
GTCAAGTTCAGGATTCCACTCAGGATTCTATTCAGGCTGATGAAAATATTCAATCTCTCGTTGGAACTCAGGACACAATGACACAACCTACGTCAACTCAGGAAACTCTTACCCAGCAAGATCGTCGTTCTACAATTGAAGATAATCATCCGCCAACATTGTATTTCGATTTACCGAAGAAACCTCAGCTCACCGAATCGGAGCAGATGATGTGCAGGATGGATACTATGTCTATTTGTGGAGAGAAAGGTATTAATTTGGAGAATAGAACGGGAGATCATCAGAGTATGCAAGAGATAGAATTGAGGGCTGTAACTGGTGCTGATGGCGATTCAATTGAAAAGATGTCTCTTGAAGATATTTTGGGTAAGATTTCAACTGTTATAGAAAATAAAATGCATGAAAAGAAGTATTAATGGCTTTTTTGTATGGTGCGACCAGAAATCTAAGAAGGTTGTTAATCACCAACCACTTGAGTTATGAGCAGGCGGTGGATGCTACACAGATACCTGCCCTAGCCATTAAATTTTGTTTTATAGGTAGGTATAATGATACTGGGTTAAGATAAATAAGAAAAATTGCTTGAATATAATTGAGAATTGTTTATTTTTATATAATATATGATAATAATATATATGTATAATTATATTATATAATAATATATGATATACCTAATTAATGTAAAATGACAAACTTTATACTTCATAAAAGTTTCTCGATTAAAGGTATTTATAAACAAACAAATCCGTTTTGTAAAATACTTCCTTAAAGTCTCTTTGCAACACTGGATACCAGTTTCATTATTTTTAAGCCGTTGCATTAAAATATCTAATGTAGGCACAATTTGCTCTTTATAAAAGGCATATATTGTTCGAATTATATCTACATCACAGCCATCTAGTTTCCTTGAACCGCCAGAGTCTTTTCGTTTCTTTCTTTTTGAAATAGGGTTACTTACTATTTTAAACACTGTGGAATACGGTGTTTTTGTTAAAGAAGCACTTTCTTGCACATCTTGATCCTTGGACATTCCACGTTCCAGAAGGGAAGTATAAACATTTTATAATTTGTTTCCCATGAGGGTGTAACATTTGTCGACTAGTGGTTCTACGACCACCAGTTGAAGTGCTTGCTTCAGGATGAGCCCATGGTCGCCACATTTTTCACGACACAAAAATCGAATAGACACTTTAAAATAGACACAACTGACACAATGGAATATTAGGTAGGTAATGACTAAATGTTGTTTAACTTTCCCCCTTTTATTTCTGAAATTGGAAAGCGGTCAGTTCTCAAAACACTCTTGTTTTCCAAATCTGGTAGGTAATTTATTTTGTAACCGTAAATACACCATTATCGCAATAATCTCGTTGATAGCCCATTAGTACTGAAAGTCTGGTTTATTATTTACACACATTTAAACATATCCTTACCAAGGGTTCTAAATCAACCTTACGAGATTTTTTATTATCAAATAAATTTAAAAACAAAACTCAACAAAAGCCAAAAATAATGGAGAGTAAACTATTATCAAAATGCCAAACTATTTCATGAGATATTTTAATCCGGACCTGGGAATCTTTTAAGGGACACACACTTTTATTGCTTATCTATATTTCGAACAATAGGTAATAATGAGGGTCGTCGGCTAATATTGATTTACGATCTTAGATTTCTGGTCGCACTATGCAGAAGAATGACTTGCATTCAAAGGGACACTAACCTGTTTTTGGCATGAATGAGCTAGAGTTGTGAGAGGTGTTTGTTCGTATAGGTTTGAATATAGGACTGCACAATAAAGTGATGAAATATTAGTTTCAGTGGGAAGCTACATGAAATATACTGCTTGATTTCGTTTTAGAATTAGATTAGATAGAATAGAGAACAAATTGATAATTGTGATATATCTTATGCTACTTCCAAGTATTATTTTATAATTTTATTACATATAAAATCTGGGATACCATAGCTTTCAAATCTGTAGAAAGCCCCTGTTTTCATCCAAATGCTTCTAAAGGCGAGATTGATCTTTTCTTTTCTCAAAATTATTGGATTAATCATTTGCTGAATTCATGTTTCAGTGTTTTATTTTTGAAAAATACATTTTCCTGCACAAATTTTGTATTAACATTTTGACTACCGTGTGATGTATTTTGACGCACAACAACCTGTCACCATGTGCCTTGTGCAACATATGTAATGTAGGTTACCACATTAATGCAATACTAGTCTAGTCGAGAACTGAGTTTCCTGTGAAAAAAATCTACTAATAATATGAGCGATGGCTCATTCGGTTCGGGATGTCATTCTGAAAAAGACGTATTTTTCGATTTATTTTCGACAACGAAAATTTCCCTTTTTTTTACAAAAAACAAAAAAATCAAAATGGCCTTAGTTTTTTGGCAATAGCTCAAAAACTATTGAAGATAGAAAAAATAATGAAACAGATTCTTGAAGAGGAGGAAATTTCCCATGGAAAAGTCCCAACTTCCGGACCTCTATCTCAATTACGTTACGGCAGGAGTACACCCCCTCTCGAGAGAGCACAATGCACATAAAATATTTTTTTAAACTATTAAAAATGAACTTAAAAATTCAAAAAAATTATGGTATCATCTGAACACTTGAAAGAATGAAATTTCGTTGGAGAAAAATGTTTCATTGAATTTTGATGTGAGGTTATTTTGAAAAGGGAAACATTCTCAATTGAATATTGAATAAAAAGATATTGCTGTGAATTGAAAAATCCACGATAAAAATGAAGTTATTACACGCTTTATATTAGCTTCACTTGTATGTTTGTTTGTAACCGACTCCTTTGGGCGCGATTTTCACCCACTTCCAGACGTCCGAATGGTTTGAAATTTGGCAGGTGTACATAATTCCGGTGACAATGCATTAAGAAATTTTTGTGTGAAAAAAAAAGTCAAATGTAAGTTTGATTATTGGTCGGCTCAAATTGTATCTAAGGGTTTGTACGAGATAGTTATTTTGAAAATTGATTCAAATGGCTTAATGGTCCGATGATTCGTCTTCAAAATTGGTATCTAGGGGTTTTGTGGTTGGAGATTATGATTATTTTGTCAAAATTAGGAAAATTCAAAGATGCGGTTTAAACACTGCACCGCGTAATCTAACGTTTTTAAAAAATAAAATACATTTTTTTCTTATTTCCTATTTTTTTAGTCTGGTTTTCTATAAAAGCGTGTTTTTTGGTTTTTTTAAACTATTATTTATTTTTTATAAATATTTTTTTGCATCCGTCGATTTTATTAAAAAACGAATAATTGTTTACATAATGACTCCATCATTTTTTTGATTCCTAAAGCATATTTTGCATGTATACTCAATAATATCACGCTATAAAAAAAATTTTTTTTTTAATTATAAATATAAAGTTAACAAAATATGAGGAATTGAGAAATATTGTCCTATTTTTTTTTTAATATTTTTTATGATTATCAGTTTTATGTCTGACAAAGGCATTTCACGTTTTAATAAATAAAATTACGCTATTTGTTTATAAAATATTTATGAACAAATGGACAAGTTGAATATTTTTCAGAAAATTTTTTTTTAATTATGATTAAACTTTTTCATAGGAAATTTCCTCCTCATCAAGAATGTTTTTTAATTTTTTCTATCATCAACAGTTTTTGAGCTGTTGCCAAAAAAACTAAGGCTGTTTTTATTTTTTTGTTAAAAAATGAAAAAATTTAGTCGGTGGAAAAAATCGAAAAATATTTCTTTCTCAGAATGACATCCCGAATCGAATTAGCCATTGCTCATATTTTTAGTAGACTTCGAACGATTTTTCGCAGGAAATTCACTTCTTGATTATACTGTATGTAGCTTTTAGACATACACCTGCATCAATGTCATGTAATTTTCAAGCCTCAGTACTTATATTATATTCCTTTGAATGGCTGACATTGGTTTAAATGGCTCTCACAGAACATTAATAAATTGACAAATAAGCTGTTTTGTGAAAAAAAATGACTCTGCCCAAATGGCAAAATTTCATCAAAATCGCACGGACAGTTGAAGTGTTAATCAACCAAGGAAAATTCAAAATCTTGCTTACCTTATGGCCAGGGAAGTAGTTGTTTTCTTAGATGTCACGAAAAATAACTTTCCCTTTTCTATTTCAATAAGAACATTCCTTTTTGACAGCGACTCCTAGCACAACTAGTGGCCCCTCTTCCCCCCTCAGCTCGCCTAATAGAACCAGCAGTTTACCCTCTTCCCCTGTAACTTTCGATACACCGACGAGGACCAGCAAATTGTTAGATGATACTATGGACATTTCGCCCATAACTTCGAGCAGGTCTTCGCCCGTTGTGGAACTGTCCCCTCAGATTCCAATGGCTGCCTCTTTGTTTTTCCCAGAGGAATTAAATGAGCTAGAACCAGTGAAATCGGGTGATGAAGCAAGCGCTGAGAAAGGAAGTGAAGCAGATAACGAAGCTAGTGGAGAACAGGAGGGTAAGTTTTCTGTTCATGGAATGAATGAAGAATAATAGTCCCAGCTGAGTTAATTCTAACAATATTCTCAAAATAAGATTCTGATGTTTAAAGTCTTCACGGAATAAATGAAGAATATTAGGTAAAGCTCAATAAATTCAATCAATATTCTTAAAATAACATCTGATTAAGATTTTCATATTTGAAGTATATTTTTTAAAGTTCAATACAAACTATGCAAAGTATATTAACATTTTGAAAAGGAAATATTCTCAATTGAAAATTGAGATATGTTTGAATGATACATTATGGTACATATTGTTAACATATTGATATTATGATTGTGAACATAAATACAAACAGCAAATAGAAGCAGGGCTTGACTTATGGAGCATTCTTCTGACATGATATCAATATTTTACTATGCAAATATTAAAATTACAAAATTGTAGGTGCCTGGGATGTAATGTACCAGAGAACAAAGAAGGATACGAAGAGCATTTGTTCAAGCAATTTGTTGAAAAAAAAATAAGAAAATATAAGAATGTAATTTTTATTAATTATTGAAAATGTTCAATAATGGTTCAGGATGAGTTTTCACAGAAAACAACTTCTTCCCCGGCTAAAGCCACACTGGACATTGAACTACATGTGATAGATATTTTGAAAGGACCCTAACTTGAAAGAAAAATCTGGAAGTAAACATTTGAATTTTTATTCTAGTCTTAATTAAGAACTCATATAGATGAATGAGGCAAAGAAGAATGTTTTGCAAAAGAAGTACTCTCCAGAAATCATTTTTAACATTGACTCAAGAGATGAATCGCATTCACTAGGTCTTCAATACATTTTTGTCGACGAAAATCTATATCACGCTTCCACGATCATGGAAGACCGGAAGAAATGAGAAACACATTTCTAGAAGCAATTTCACTTTGCAAGGATGGAAAAATGTTGGAAATATTTCTTTTGGAGTGGCATTTTGAAATCAGTGTTTTTTTTGACATGTAAAAAAATGTGATGCCAGTCTTGCATCAATGTTACAAATGATTTCTGATGAGTGTTCCTTCTGGGAAAACATTTTTCTTTATCTCATTCATCTATATGAGTTCTTAATTGATACTGGAATATGAAATAAAATTTTTACTTCCAGATTTTTCTTTTACGTTCTTTTTTCAAAATATCTATCATATATGTAGCTCAATATACATCGTGGCTTTAGCCCGGGAAGTAGTTGTTTTCTGTTAAATATTCACAAAAATAACTGAATTTTTTATCGTAGATTTTTTAATTCACAGAAAAATCTTTGTATTCAATATTCAATTGAGAATGTTTCTCTTTTCAACATGAATACCCCCAAAAGAGTTAATCTTGAACGATGGAAGATAGTGGCTGAAGTTTACCTTTGAGTCGCAGATGATTCCACATCTGATTTTATGAACACCCAGTTCATATTTTCAAACAAATCAATATATTTACATTCTAATGAAATGTGATCTTCCTCATGCTTAAGACGAATGATCTTGAATTCAATATGTGATATTACATTTCTTTCATTAAATTAGATAATAGGTTTGAATAAGAACTACCTAATTTATTTCTGGGAAAACGTTTTTTTTTAAACGAATGGGAGATACGAGACATTTTATTGTTAGTGGAGAAAAATATTTTTCTCATTTCTACTTTATTGTGGAATAATTTGTGAAGTTGGAATTGTATCACTATATTTTTTGACAGGCATTCCTACAGGCCTCAGTGGCGGGGGGGGGGTAAGCAATACCATACGGGGCCGGCTCATACACATAGGAGAACTAGGCAGCTATAATTGTTTGCGTAATTAAACACTATTGAAGTGAAAACTTATACAGCAAGCTACCGTATGACGGTTTCTTTGTACAATGTTCAAAACATAAAAGTTATTTTTTCTAGGGGTTATAACCACCTGTTGATATTTTGTTTTTTATGGTTTTGCATAAAAAATACGATATATACGAAAAAGCTAGAATTAAAGAGTGAAAATAATTTTGAGATGTGACAGGGGGCGCCAAAATATTTCGTGCCTAGGGTGGCCAAATACCTAGAGCCGGCCCTGATACCATAGATATGCAGAGTAAACGAAATCTAATAATAAAAACTGATGATTTTTTTTTACATGCTCCTCTATCAATTAACATTCAGAAAGAAACAAAAATTCTTATTGGAGAAGGAAATTTCAACTTTTCAAAGCATTTTTTTCATCAGATAAACACATTTGTAGAAAGGAATAATCAGAACTTTCATGAAATAATCTTTATTAATGACACCCATACACAGTGGTCCCCATGAAGGAAAGAACGGAACTAATTATTTCTTTTTGCTCAATCGCCTCTTTGGTTGTCAACAATCATGAAAAAAGGGGGTGGTATAAAAAAAAACAGTGTTGAGCCTTTTTTCGCGGAATTGCGCTGAAAGCTAACGAGAATCGTGGGAAAAATATATTAAAAAAAACTTGTCACAAAGGGATGGTTTTTAGAATAGGTGGTACGAAAAAAAAACGATTGAGCATTTTTTCGCGGAATTTCTTCTAAGACTGACGAGAATCATGAGAAAAATATTGAAAAAATATTGTCACAAAGTGATGGTTTTTAAAAGGGGTGGTACGAAAAAAAAAACAGATTCGAGCATTTTTTCGTAAAATTGTTTTTAAGGCCGACGAGAATCATGGGAAAAATATAAAAAAACGTGTTACAAAGGGGTGGTTAAACAATAAAATTTAATATTTAAGCATTCTTTTTGCTGAATTGTTTTCAAAGCTCAAGAGAATCATAGGGAAATTTGTCGCAAAGGGGTTGGTTTTAAAAGGGGTAACTTTGGTAATAGGGGTTACTTAGACAGTCACATTCTAGCAAAAAAAGTCGATTTTTTTACAAAATAATGGGGTGTTAATTCATTGTGGGCCAAAATATGTTTGAAGTGTTTTTGATGCACTCTTGCAGAGGCTCACAATTAATTGAATATTTTTTAAAAGTGCAAGTATGAGCAAACAAATTTTTGATATGTTTTTATAGAAGCTTCAGGCTAACCATTAGATATTTTTTCAGAGCGGGAAGTCTTGGGGCATTTTTTGTATGTCTAACGTTAGTTCGGCTTTTTCGTTATTTTGGGACGCCTGTTCCATACAATGAATTGTAATTCAATCATATACACATGTTAATTTCTTGATTCTGTAACAGTTATTCTCGTATCCAAAAGATTCATTATGCGTATTTTAATTAAATCTAAATTAAATTTTCCAATTTTTTTTAATTTGAGATATTAATTCAATCCCCCCCTACTCTCATGAAATTTTTGTATCTTTCTAGTTAACTTTTCCACAGATCGTCTTCACACTATTATGAATTCTGAATTTCAGCTCATTTGTTTTCTTTTTATTTGAGTTTCAAGTGCATTTATTCTTAGTACACGATTGAAGCATACTCCTAAAAATTACCTCTAAACCACTGAAAGATCTATAACATATTCAAAATAAAAGTATTTCATAGGGGATTCTTTCTCTGATGACTACGAAGATATACAAAATGAAGTTGAAAACATTAAGAATGTTCTGGCACATAAAGAACCTCTTTCGATTCAAGAGGTGGAAAACTTTCATAAAGTCCAAGCAGCACAAGAAGATGGCAGTGATCCTGGTAGTGGTGGTGATGTTCGGGAAAGTATTGAAAATGTTCCTGTGGATAAAAATGCCTTGCCCCAAAACGGGAATGGTTCTAGAAACAAGGATCCAAGTACTACTATTCAAGAACGTTCTTCAAAGCTACTGAACATGATCAATGTGAACTCTCCAATAGCCCATAACTTCTTCAGAAAAAGACCTGGAGGCACTACTTCTTCTCCATCTGCTGGAAGGATAAGAAAGCTGATGTCCATTTTATCTCCAAAGCAGACTATCGATTTGGCAGAAGAAATCAATGAGGATGACATCTTGACCTTTTCGAGGGAGATTCCCAGTCCACTGGCACTTCCGAAAACTAGTATTCTGAAGAGGAAATACTCAGATACCAGTGATGCTGAAGGAACTCCTTGTGCAAAGGTTGGTTTATGTTTTTTATATTATTGAGTACCTCCAGAAAACCAAAAGTTTGAACATTCAAAACGGAAATAATTGATTTCTTGAGAATTGATAGAGGAATGTTTTTCAAATTGTATTTTTATGAAGTAGGTTGGCAAAATTATTGGCTTTCTACTTCTCCATTTTGTGAGAGGACAAACAAAAAAATACTTAGATTTGGAAACACATTCGGTTTATTCATTTATCAATTTTTCAATCTCATTAAATCTTTCATTGAAATTTTGTAATCCAAGCAGATCTGTTTCACTGGGAACTGAATGAATCTTTGATAACTCTTGGCCGTTTTTCAATTTCCCAGATTATTTTGTTTTATCTTTTTTATAGTGTTAAATTGCATTCTAACAATTACAATAATTTTTCTTTAATTATTTTCATGAATATGGAAACATAATTTTCTCAATGTTTCATTGAAGATCAGATCCCTTATGAACATAAAAATTAATAATTCTCAAAAAAATCATAGTTCTGTAATCTGGGAAGGGTACCAGGGAAACGGGCAGTAGCATTATCTATTGGAGACATTCACCATATCACAGTATAAAGGGAATTAAATGTGAATGTGCATTTCAAAATGATCAATAGAATATTGTTCATAAGAGTGATGACTGGAAAAAAAATTATAGAATAGAATCGGAAGTTTTTTTTTGTGGCCATTTTTATTTAACTGAATGTTTAAATTTATTATATTCAACTGAATAGAAAATAGATATTTATGTAACAAGTTGCGAAAAGAGTGTGTTCTAAGTACATGACGAAAATTTTCCAACGAGGCAAAAGCCAAGTTGGACAATGCGTTTTTTTTTATTAATAATTACCCAAAGATTTTTTCTTATATTCACCCAAAATACTTTCATAAATTAATCAAAATGAAATCAATTTCGCATAACTCTGTTCAAATTCAAGCATATTTGTAAAATTAACTTGAATATTTAATTTTTAGGGAATCACAAACTTGATGTTTGTTGCAACGCTATATATATATAACTTTAAAATCTTGTAAAATTATTTTAACAAAGTAAAACAGTAGTATGATATATGCATTTAAAAAACTCACCCAAATTTCAAAAGCAATAATACAATGGTTTTAAACGTATTTAATGTGGTGCCGATAGTTTTGCCAATTTTTATCAGCTTATTTTTATTAAAACTCTTTAAAAAATCAAAATCAATTAGAATAGAAAATAATTAAAATGCAAAAAAAATTATGTGTAAAAAAAATATTGAAGCATCTCTGTATGTCCACCTTCCCGTTCAATGCATCCAATTGTCTGATCATACAATTCACTAAGAGTAGATCTCAATACATTTGCTGGAATATTTCTGCAATGAAGTCGTATCGACTTTTCAAGTTCCTCAACATTACTAAAGGATCCATCCTTGTATACTTTTTGCTTTAAATATCTCCATGAAAAATCTGTTATGGTGAGATCTGGTGAACGAGGAGGCCACCGTGGTATTTCGTCCTAACCATTTATCACCAAATTCCCCATTTAACCATTCAGAAACAATTCCAGCAGAATGAGCGGAACATCCATCATGTACAAACCATAATTTATTTTGTTGTTGTAAACTCATATTATCCAAAAAATTCTTCAGTTCGTTTTCCAAAAACTGTAAATAGATATCACCATTTAGGTTTTGGCGGAAAAAAAGGCCCTATTTATATGTCGTTAATTATACCACACCACTCGTTTATTTTTTGGTAATACTGGTTTTTATTGGCAATGACAAAATCTGGATTTTTGTCCGACCACTACCTATAATTTTGGGAAGAGACAACGACATTTGTTATGAACGTGGATTCATAGCCAAAGAGAATGTTTCTATGGAAATCACGTTGATCTTCTATTTGTCCTTGAATCGTCTCGTTCTTTAAATGTGCAAATAAACTTTGGCTTATAGGCATGATATTTATTTTTCTTAAAAATCTTAACAGCCCCTTTTTTACACCCGTATAAGCAGAAATTTCTTTGATGAATCTTCTAGGGTTTACTTCTAATTGATTTTCTTCAGTACATCCAGTTTTGGTACATTCATTTTTGTATTTAGTCTAAAGACCCTGTCTGTTTGAAATTAATTAAAAATTCTGCTTACAGTTGAATAGTGAAATTGTTTGTTTGGATTTATAGTTATCTCCACATCTCCCCATGTCTTAGAGGAGGCATTTGAAACCAAATAAACTTAAAAATAAAACAATAATTATTCAAGAATGAATGACACCTGTCCTAATGTCTACTTTTAACCCTCATTTGTTATTTTCCATGGGTGTTCGCGATTATTTTAGTAGGATTTCATGTTTGTCGATTAATTTTTACAGTTTTTTAATAAACATTTTAATACAAATTTTGCGCTTTAAACATGCATATTATTATTACTATTGTTTTACCTTGTTAAAAATAATTTTTTGTGATTCTTTAAAAAAAAAAATAATAATTTTGCAAATATGATTGATCGAACAGAGTTATGGGAAATTATTTAATTTTGATCAATTTATAAAAATGTTTAGTAAAAAAATTTTATTAAAAATTTAATTATTTTAATTATTGAATTAAGGGTACTTTACTCTTGAACAATTTTTATATTTTTTGGCTTACCTGTATGCTGTTTGACTTGCACCTAGTATGATTATTGCACATGCACCAACTTTTGGCAATATATGTGTTTTTGTTGTGCAATTAATTTTAAAAATTTCCATACTTATATATATATATATATATATATATATATATATATTGAACTGCTTTCTCTTTGTGTACTGTGGCATTGGTCCTCGAAAGGTCTGATTTCAAGACGTTTCGGAAAAGTAACATTTGCCATCTTCAGGTGATGTCTCGTTGATTCAAACTTGACTGATCTTTTTGTGACGAACTCATCAATTTGTAGTCTGTCACGCTTGATTGCACTTCTCCTTACTTCACTTCATGTATAATAATAATAATTTATGCTTTATTGTCCAAAGAGTAATAATCTTATGGACAAAGTGATTTATCGTTAAGGAAGCGATATCTATAATATATCTCTAAAAGAATAATTCTGATAAGCAAATTGATCCAATAACATTTGATAATTTTATAATTTAATACTCAACAAAATCGAAGTTTTTAACGTTAACCATTGATCAAACTCTTTCTCGGTCAACAAATATTCAAATTGTTAGAAAAAAACTATCTCCTACTATTGGGATTTTAAGACTAGCTTATGCCCGCGTGGATCTCAAGGTCATAATTTTATACACTTTTTTTCCATGACTCTAACTTCAAGACTAACAGAACCCCTACACAAACTTTCACTATTCTTCCAAATTAATTTATAAATATTGAGATTTCGAACAAAAAACTTACTTTTATCAAAATGCATTAAAGCTTATATCACCCAGGGAATAGGTTAGCTTTTTATTAGTGAAAACATTTTCAAAATCGGTTCAGTTGTTCCAGAAATTACCCCCTACATACAAACAAACAAACAAATTCAACCTCTTTATAATATTAGTATAGATAAGGTTTTTTATTTCCCTTAAATATTTGAAAAATTATTTTTGGTTGATATATAACAGAAGATTCGATTATACTCCAAAGTAGAGAATATAGTCAGTTGAACTAGATATTTGCTTTCTCTCTAGAAATGTACTGCGTGATTGCAAAAAAAATGTATTATTTTATTTTGCATCAGAGGAAGAGGGTTAACTTCTGCGACCCTTGCCTCACCTCCAAGAAACTCTTCATCAAAGACGACTTCCAACCTAGCCTAGAAGCCAAACGCCTTTTCGATCCCATTCTTGACCCCAAAATAGACGACAACCTCAAGGATATCTTTGATTTCCACGACGAGGTCAGCCCTTTGGCTAGCTCCGATCAATTGACGGAAACGGAGAATATCGAAACGGAACCCAGTTTGGACATGCTCAATCCTATGATTTTGAGAAGGGACAGGCCGATTTATCCCAAATTGGTGGAATGTAAGGAGGATGTGCTGGTTATATTGAAGAGGGTCACCAGTCCAATGTTCATAACAACATTGATGAACAAGCTGAAGAGCAAGAATATCAAGACTGTAGGAGATTTGGCGCAACAAAGTGAAGCGGAAATTAATAGGTTTCCTTTCAAGGTAAATATTTGTTTTTTTTTATTTCCACAAATTACAAATTACATAATTGTAAATGAAATAATAAATATGCTATGAACAGAGTTGGCATGTGTTAAAGCATTTGTTTTTATAGAAAATCAAACTAAAAAAATAAAAAATAAATTTTTATAAATTTGAATTAAGAATAGTGTAAAATTTCTTGATAAATATAAATTAATAAGGTAAATAAGAAAAAGAAATATTTTATTAAAAAAAAGCGTGGGGTGCTTAATCTGGATGTTAAAAAGCACCCCACGCTTTTTTTTGAATAAAATATTTTTTTTTCTTATTTACATTAATAATTTATATTTATTAAAAATTTTTATACTATTCTTAATTCAAATTTATTACAATTCATTTTCTATTTTTTTAGTTTGGTTTTCTATAAAAGCGTGTTTTTTCGTTTTTTTAAACTATTATTTATTTATTTTTTACTTCGGTTTTTTATAAAAAGCGTGTTTTTTTAATTTTTTAAAACTATTATTTGTTCTAATCTACTATTAATTCCGTGATTACTATTAGTAACTGTAATTATTTTCCAAATCATTAATGTGTATAGTTATTCTAATCCCAATTGGAACGGCAATAAAAATAAGAGCACTACGAGGAGTGTTCATATGCACTGCCCGGCAAATGGGAAATTTATATACTACCAGTGTTTTTACTTTCAAAGCGTTCCTGGTACAATCATAAAAAAGTTCTGTCGTGTGGAAGAGAATTCTTTCTCGAAACTTTTTATGTCGGTCCAATTGGGATTAGAAATACTATACAGCGTATTGATAGTCAAATCTCGATTTGAGAAGTCATTCAAAGATTTTAACCTTGTCAATATACACAGTGAGCAGCCATCTTGAATTTTTCAATTTTCACGAAAGAATCATAATATTCGACTCCAAAAACCGCCACATACCAATTTTGAATAGAATCGGACCATAATCACAAAACTCGTCCACCATTTTGGAGTCGCCATCTTGAATTTTTCAATTTTTACAAAAGAATCATAATATTCGACTCCAAAAACCGCCACATACCAATTTTGAATAGAATCGGACCATAATCACAAAACTCGTCCACCATTTTGGAGCGCCATCTTGAATTTTTCAATTTTACAAAGAATCATAATATTCGACTCCAAAAACCCCGCATACCAATTTCGAATAGAATCAAACCATAATCACAAAACTCGTCCACCATTTTGGAGCCGCCATCTTGAATTTTTCAATTTTCACGAAAGAATCATAATCTCCGACCACAAAAACTCTCAGATACCAATTTTGAAGCGAATCGGACCATAATCACAAAACTCGTCCGCCATATTGAAGCCGCCATTTTGTTTTTTTTTCACACAAGCAGCTCTTAATATTGTCACCGGACTTAGGTACACCTGCCAAATTTCAAATCATTCGGACGTCTGGAAGTGGGTGAAAATCAAGTCCAAAGGAGTCAGTTACAAACAAACATATAAGTGAAGCTAATATAAAGCATGTAAAAAAAAAACAATGACGTCATAACTGGCACTATGTCAAAACGTGCAGATTTATATCTTAAAATTGACCTGTCTGAGCTATTTTTCTCTTTTGGCCCTGTAAAAACTTCAGCTAATTTATTCCAACTTTTATGTGCTCACTGTATAATTTTTCAATTACTTATTTATAAGGATGGATTGTTTCAGGTGCCGGTAGTGGCGAATGTTTACAAAGCCCTGGACAACTATTACAAGAAGAAAGGTGGCCATGCAAGCACAGAAACCGGTATTGGACCAAAAACGAATGGAGTCAAGGAGAGTCAAAAGAGGAAGGAGGAGGAGTTCCAAAGATCGTTGGTGAAGTTCCAAAAGACGCTCGAAAGAGGATGTACCAAAATTGGATATAGGTTCAGAAATCAATAAATTGCTTCAGAGAGCAACAAAAGAGGTACGTAGATTTAAATCAAATTCTGAACATCATGAAAATTATTGTCTGCGGATTGAATGGAATCATCATTTTCTTCATAGAATGAAATCACTTCAACTATTCTTCTTTTCAATCACAACCATATGAAATGTTGAAAATTATTTGTTGTTTGTTGCACATTCTTTTTGTTGTTTTCGGTATAATTTAGAAAGAATGAATGTGATTATCACACTGCTTCCTTCACATTCCACTTTTTTTTTCAGAACTACCCCATTGAAGATCTAGCTAAAACGGTGCTAACATCTCTGGACAAACAAAAAGTCATTTCTCTCGTCAAGAACCATCAATCTTCCATCTCGGCTCTTGATATTTTGGAAGAAAAAGATCACAACACAGTATTCAACCACATATCAGAGCGCTTAGCTATTTCCGAAATCGTGAACCGAATACGTGAAAACCGTTATGCAAATCGAAATGAAGAATTTTTCAATAGCTTAACTGAATACGTATTATCAGTAGTCCCTTTGACGTTCTTGTTAAAGAGCCGTAACGTTGAAAACATCAAAGAGAGCCTTGAACAAAACAATCTTGGCAAGAAAGAGGTTATAGAGAATTGTCTATTGCCTTTGATCGATAGTCCTGGTGATATTTCTACCTACTTGAATTCAATATCGATGGTCGATTTTGAGCGTATCGTAATCCAAAGGCTAGAAAATGAAAACCTCGGGGGATTCTTGGCAAGAATCAAAGAAGCACAACCAGAATGTTTTAGTCGAGCCGTTTGCGAAAATAATCTGGTATCTCCGGTAGACCTTACCACTTCTTTCCGAAACCTCGTGGATTCTTGCTCTGAGGATGCTCGGACCCGGATAATGACGGAAACGTTCAAGTTCATTAGTGAGAAGTTAGATGTAAGTACTCTAGTTGGTTTGCATATGGAGTTCCTGAAAAAGATACCCAGTATTTTGTCGAAGCAGGAGAAGTAAGTTAGGTTAGGCTCTTTATATTATGTAGTAGATGTTTAATTTTATATTGGAAGACTGTCTTTGTACTATGTATATACATTTTGGAAATCTCTCGTGATTGATTTAATAAAATTTATTGAGTATATAACGGATGTTGTTTTTGTCTGTAGGCAACTGAAATTGGAAAATATATACATTAGGAGTTCTTTGGGCAGTATTCTGGGCATCAGAGTAAAGTTCCAAATAAAATCATTCCAAAAATTTTAATTATTTTTCTTATGAAATCAGTCATTCACTTATCATCATTCTCATACCTTTGATAACTCTCCAAAATATTTTGGCATTTCAATTAATAAAAATAATAAATCTTCGTCCAAAAAATTCAGTCTTATATCTAGTATCTAAATATAAAAAATGTGCTGAACTTGAAATTTCTATGCCTTATCATTTTCATTTTTCATGTCTGTGTTTAACTTGTTTCTGCATATTTCTGTATATTGTTACTTCAATCATCTCTAGGTTATTAATTTTCATTTGAAATTCATACTTTTTTATACTCAATGTAACTATTCTCTTCTACTATATAATTTCATAATGTGATGAGTTATATACAGGTATAATATGCTAATAAAACATTTATTGCGCTTATTGCTATTTATTTTATTAGTTGTCAAAAAATGTTATTTCCAGGAACATTTTGTTTTTCCATATGACTGATTTGCATGGTGATAATTGGAAATCATTTCGAATTTATTTATTTTCTGTCTTGTTCAATTAGTAAACAGCCACTTGCGATACTAATAATTTTTGATGTCATTAACTTAGTTCCTCCTCAAGTTTTGATTTGATATTTGGAAATGGGATTGTATTTTTACAAGCTTTATATTAGCTTCACTTGAATGTTTGTTTGTAACCGACTCCTTTGGGCGCGATTTTGACCCACTTCC
Source organism: Gonioctena quinquepunctata (assembly GCA_018342105.1). Taxonomy (NCBI): domain Eukaryota; kingdom Metazoa; phylum Arthropoda; class Insecta; order Coleoptera; family Chrysomelidae; genus Gonioctena; species Gonioctena quinquepunctata. The sequence goes on along the minus strand of JAFIRS010003992.1, from coordinate 3,032 downwards.
AGACATCCGAATTATTTGAAATTTGGCAGGTGTACATAATTCCGGTGACAATTCATTAGGAAATATTTGTGTGAAAAAAAAACAAAATGGAGGCTCTAACATGGCGTACGAGTTTTGTGATTATGGTCCGATTCGCTTCAAAATTGGTATCTGAGGGGTTTTCGTGGTCAGAGATTATGATTCTTTTGTCAAAATTGAAAAATTCAAGATGGCGGCTTTAAAATGGCGGCCGAGCTTTGTGATTATGGTCTGATTCTATTCAAAATTGGTACGTGGGGGTTTTTGGGGTTGAATATTATGATTCTTTTGTAAAAATTGAAAAATTCAAGATAGAGGCTTTAAAATGGCGGCCGAGTTTTGTGACTATGGTCTGATTCTATTCAAAATTGGTATGTGGGGGTTTTTGGGGTCGGAGATTATGATTATTTTGTCAAAATTGAAGGATTCAAGATTGCGGCTCCAAAATGGCCGCGAGTTTTGTGATAATGTTCCGATTCTATTCAATATTGGGGAATAATAGTTAAATTTTTTTAATAATAATGATAATTTGAAAAACTAAAAACACGCGTTAATAGAAAACTAAAAACACGCGTTAATAGAAAACTGAACTAAAAAGTTGAAAATGAATAATAGGTTAAAAAAACTAAAAAACACGCTTTTATAGAAAAGCAGACTAAAAAAATTGAAAATAAGGAAAAACTGTATTTTATTTAAAAAAAGCGTGGGGTGCATGGTATCAATAATAATATAGTACATTACACACCTAGGGCAGTAAAGTAAGAAATGTCTCAGATCACAGGTAATTGTTGACCGAGGCAATACCATGCACCCCACGCTTTTTTTTAAATAAAATAATTTTTTTTCTTATTTTATATTTTTTTAGTCTGGTTTTCTATAAAAGCGTGTTTTTTAGTTTTTTTAAACTATTATTTATTTGATACCCTATCCAGTTCATTGGATCCAATGTTCAGTTTCAGTGTATTAAATGATATTTTGGATTGAAGCTCACCTAAAACATAAATACTGACTGGTTTTCTTCACTAACTGGTTTTTTTCTGAACATAATATATCTTTAATGACTCAGAATTGACACCATTAGAATGATTTCAAAATATCACTTGTAAAGCTTTGGAAATTATATTGGTTTAATTGAATGTTTCAAAATATGAGTATTATCATAAATATAAGTTATGCCTGATAGAATCGGTTAATCCTTCATTTTGCTACCCTTAGGGGTGGATTTCATCTTTTAAATTCAAATGGGACTACCTTTGAAGTACACCCTATCCACTGAAAAAAGAATTATCGGAATCGGACGCCTCAGTAAAAAGTTATGTGTGATCATACATAAAAAAAAATGATGGAAAAAAAATATACGGGTCGACTAGAGAACCTCCTCCTTTTTGGTTTTGTCGGTTGAAAAAGTAGACAAAATGGTAGAAAAATTTTAAACTTCAGCTATAATTTTCTTTATATATAAGTCTGCTTAGATCTGTGGCAGTGCTTAAACCATTTTATAAATGAATTAAAATTTAGGGGTTTTTATACAGACTTTGACTACTACATATATAACCCGTTTCTGAACTTGATTGCCAAACTCATGAAGATTATTTTATAAAATTCGCCCTCAGTTTACTTCATAGGGATTTATTGCTTTTATATTTCTTGTAACTCTTGCAATACTCAGAAGTTTAATCAAATTCAGGATTCTGTTTCTTCAGAGAAACAATTCAGTTCTGATGAATGCCATTGTCGTCCCAGTTGGTAAATATTGTGCTTTTCCTTACTTTTTCATGTTTTCTGTGCCACTGGTCAAATATTGAGAATTTTGCTTTCTGATTACTTGTGTACTCTCGTTTGGAAATTGAATAGCACTTTACTATAAAGAAATGTTCATGATATAAATGTTTCAGAATAATTGAAATTTACCCTATGGCACGCCACTGGAGATAATAAGAAAAATCTGATAGTATCAGATTTTTCTTTTGAGTTAGGGTCCTTTCAAAATATCTATCAGATGTAGTTCAATTTCCAGTGTGGCTTTAGCCAGGGAAGTAGTTGTTTTCTGTTAGATATTCACAAGAAAAACTTCATATTTATCGTGGATTTTTCAATCTACAGAAAAATATTTCTATTCAATTGAGAATATTTTCTTTTTCAACTTGAATGTTGAATTTTGAAAGTTGAATGAAGTATAACTTCTAACACGCTTTCATATGTACATGCATCAATCATTTTATATATCAATTTTATCAGAAACAATACACAAGAGGCAAAATTCTAGGGAGTAAATCAAGGATGATTATTTATTAGTATTCAAATAAAGAAATATTTCGCATATCCTCTGCTCATTTATCAGAATAGATCAGATGTGATTACTCAAAAAAAAAAGTATTGAGTCATACAAGGTTTGTTGGGGATTTTCCAAGGAAATGATCTCCACTGCATGGTGCTATTCAGGTGACAGAACTACTAAATCTTTGAAAAACTAAGGTAAGTTACATTTTCATTAATCATTATTTCATTAAATAAGTTTGAAATATTCGCCCAGATTTTCTAGAGGTATTCTTGCAAATGCCTTTATAATAAAAGGTGATGGCGCCTAGATGTCACCATCTTTGAAATTTAAAAGAAATACAGGTTATAGAAACTATCAATGACGAATTTTCAATAATACTCAATAGGTGGCGACACATATGCTGTGTCATGTCATACTGTGCCCAAATTCGAATTTTGGTACATCAAAATCGATAAATCGTTTCAGTCCACATACCTCCTCGCCTTTCTGCTCTCCTAATACACATTCTCCCAAATTCTAATTTTTGGTACATCAAAATCGAGAACTGGTGCCCACATACCTCCTCGCCTTTCTGCTCTCCTAATACAAATTCGCAAAATTCGAATTTTTGGTACATCAAAATCGAGAAATAGTGCCCACATACCTCCTCGCCTTTCTGCTCTCCTAATACAAATTCGCAAAATTCGAATTTTTGGTGTATCAAAATCGAGAAATAGTGCCCACATACCTCCTC